>JAYMTK010000088.1:0-34391 GCA_036897405.1 Pelargonium myrrhifolium | reverse complement strand
AGGAGTTGAACAAACTCCACCTGCTGCTACAACTCCCGACGAGAATCTCGCAAGGGCGTCAAACTACTTCATGGACGACATGATCGCTGCTTACACAGCCAAAAATGCAGCCTCTCTTGCCCTCCCTCCGGCCACTCCCATTATAGGAAACGGAGTCGAGGCACATGAGAGTACAAGAATCCCACCAAGGGGAGACGCTCTCAATGCACGAGTCTAGCTGCCAAGGACTAATGCATTTAGTCCAAATCCTCTAAATTATCGGCCTAGAGGCTCGGTGTTTTATGGAAGACTCTCTCTGGCCAATGGGCAAGGAAATGGGGCTAGACACCTCACCCATCACCAAGAGCGACAAGCTGAGTCTGCTGCTAGGGGTAACAACCCTAGGCGCGACCAAGAGGAAATAATCATCGAACACTCGATACAGAGCACGAGCCGCCGTCGTAGGCGGCAAGAAGAGAGGG
This sequence comes from Pelargonium myrrhifolium, assembly GCA_036897405.1. Taxonomy (NCBI): domain Eukaryota; kingdom Viridiplantae; phylum Streptophyta; class Magnoliopsida; order Geraniales; family Geraniaceae; genus Pelargonium; species Pelargonium myrrhifolium. The sequence continues at coordinate 33,930 of JAYMTK010000088.1, read as the reverse complement.
ACGCGGCCACAACTGCCCAGGCCGTCCCTCTGACTCCATTAGCTCTTCAAGCTGCCTTCTAGGAGTTCTTGGCAGCCAAAAGGCTAGTCACACCGTTGCCCGTTGGGCCAACTATTGAGAGGACCCCCTGGATCCCTTGATCCCAGTGAACTTGGGGCCACTGTTCAACACTCCGCCGACCGGAGGCCAAGCTGCAAATGCGCCCGTCACTTTGGCCACTGATCCATCTTTTGCTGCGATACAAGAGAAAATGATAGCCCTGGAGACGGATATGCAAACCGTCCAAGACCACAGGGCCGACATAGAGTGCGAATCTAATCCGCTGTCTCATGCCATCAGAAATGCCCCTGCAGTCCCAGGCATGCGAATTCCCAACATTACGTATAATGGGAAAATTGATGCGGATGATTACCGCACTACCTTTGAGTTGCACATTCAAATGCTCACCAATGATGATGTCTTGCGCTGCAACTTATTCACGTGTACCCTAAGGGATTCCGCCTAGGCATGGTACAGAGCGTTACCATATGGGTACATTGAGTCATGGGCTCAATTCAAGAAAATATTCTGTAAAAACTTCCGCACCTCCGGGCGAACTCAAGTGGACGAGATGCAGTTCGTTCGCATAAGGCAGAAAAAGAACGAATCCCTCAAGGAATATCTACGGAGATTCCGCGATATGGTCCATCAATGCGCCACCGTCACTGATGACACAATGCGCACAAACTTTATTGGGGGTCTAAACAACAAAAAGCCAAAGACATGGTACAATCTCCTACAGCTAGCCAATGAGCATATCGTGGCAGAGGACATGTGCGCCTTTGCCAAAGAAAATAAAGACGAGGCCCGGGGGTCGAGCTCGCATTCTCGTTTTAAGAGGAAAAAATACAACCCTCCTAGGCAGAGCGCGACAAAAGCCGACTACACCCCAACCAAGCTGTTTGGCTGGCCACCCATAGCTACCACAGCTGAAATCAGGCGTACTCCCCTTAACGCTAGCTACGAAGAAATCTATGATTACTTGGAGAAGAACGAGAACTGTAGGTGGCCGTGGGCCAAAGAGCTAGGGGAAGACGCGAGGCAGACACAAGGACAAGTACTGTATCCTTCATCAGTGCTATGGTCGCGACATTGAGGATTGTTATGTCCTCCAAAACACTATCGAGCGAATGCTCAAAGAAGGTAAGCTTCAGGATTTCCGTGTCAATGAGACGCGGAGTGGGCGCAAACGGTCTAGAGAAGACCGTAGAGATCGACACAGGGATGAGCCCTGCCGAGATGATGACTACGATCATGTAGTCAAAATGATCACTGAGAAACCTGTCATCTCTCAGGTCAAAGCCAAGATCTGAGAGATCAAGAAAGAAGAAGATGCGCCACTCAAGCCCTATAAAAAGATCAATTGGGATTGCGTCATCTACTTCACTGATGATGAGTTGGCACCGCCTTGCTTGCGCGATGAGCCAATAATCATCATAGCCGGAGTCACGGGCTCCAAAGTCGAACGAATCTTTGTTGACAATGGGAGCTTTGTGAACCTCCTTTATTGGAGCGCCTTCAAATAGCTCAACTTGAAAGAAAGCTCCCTTGAACCTTGGACTGGGGTCTTGATGGGCTTCAACGATGCCACCAACCCCACCAAGGGTGTAATCAAGCTGGCCATCACCTTGGGAAATTACCCAAGGACTAAGACTTGCGCTTGCGAGTTTGTCGTGGTCGACATTCCATCTGAACACAACGCGATCTTTGGTCGCCCGCTGATCAATGCCTTCGGCCTAGTGCCAAGCGGAAAAAAACCTAGCAGTGCCGCCGAAAAAAACCTCTTGGAAATGAAGATCCAATCGAGCCAAACACCCACAACAATGCCGCCTCCGTTCGCTACCACTGCGATTAGCTCTTCTTAGTCACCTCAAAACCCGCCTCAACTAACGCCGCCATCTGTCTTCGCTGCAACCCTAGCCGGGAGGATAGGAGATAAAATAAAATAAAAAAGCTCTTTGACGCCTTTAATTTTAGTATATTTTTGTTAGGATAAAGATCCGTATTAGTCCCTAAACTATCCATTTTGTTCCATTTTAGTCCCTGAACTTCACTTTGTTCCTCCACGGTCCCTCTTATCTTCGTTTTGTTCCGCATTAGTCCCTGCCGTTAAATAACCTAAAGGAATCCGTCAAACTAGCCTAACACCGTTAAAATTAAAAAATAAAAATGATTTTAAAATGTGATTTTGCAATTTTGCAATTTTATTATTTATAATTTTATTTATTTACATTTTTACCTCATTCTTCATCATCCCTAACCTATAGACGCCGGAGATTTCGCCGGAGCCATCGCCGGAATCTCCATTTTTTTGCCGGAGAAAATTGAAGCATTTTAATCTTAACTAGAATGAAAATAATGAAAAGGTCTGCTAGAGGTCTTACTATATCTTTATCTACAAGTAAATTTAAATCTACCTTGAGACCGGACTCAATGACAAGATCCACATAACCAGACGCCAGCAAGGCATAAGCATAACAGTCACAGCCATATACAGGCACTTTCACCTGTGCATCAAAGGATCATGAAAATGAAAACTCAGGCTTCAATGGGTTTCTAAACATAAAGCTTAAATGTTAAAAATTAAGTGTTAACCTAGGAAATTGTGTGATTTGGTTCATACTAGCCATACTACAAAAATTGCTGCGTGTTTACTTCATGTAAAATCTATAGGAGCAACACATGACTTTTAATTAGGGATTCATTTAAATTTTATTTTTGGATTTGAAACATAAATTCCGGCAAAAAAATGTAGATTCCGGCAGTGGCTCCGGCGACTAGAGTTTAAGGATGATGGAGGAGGAGGTAATATGTAAATAAATGAAATTATAAAGGGTAAAATTGTAAAATTATATTTTAAAATCATTTTTATTTTTAATTTTAACGATGTTAGACTAATTTGACGGATTCTGTTAAATTATTTAACGACAATGACTAACGCGGAACAAAATAAAAATAAAAAAAACCGTGAAAAAGCAAAATAAAATTTAGAGAATAAGTTCATGGACTAATACGAATCTTTCTCCATTTTGTTAATGTAAAAAAATTTCCGTGACGTGGTATTATGTAATCGTCCCGTAAAATAGAGGTCCATATGAAAATGACTCGTCACTCCCGCCTTTTATCTTCTCGGTCGATCGAGCCCCTATCAATGTCTCAGCTGCTGAGGATCTCTGCTTCACCGGCGGCGATATCTCACTTCTCGCCGTCTCTTTCCCTGGTGACTATCGCAGTTGCACCTCCATTTCCAGCAATTTTATCAATTTCAAAGCTCTATTTTCTACTCCTACTCATGTCATGTTTCTTCCTTTTCAATTTGTTGTTCAAGGATTTCAATGAATTCAGCACCCCTAGGGTTTCCACTCGATTATACTCACCGGATCTGAAAAAAAATCATGCGAACCGCTGCCGTCACCGTTGGCTCTGCTCTGTCCAGGGCGATGGCAATGTGAGTTTCTCAATTCATGAATTTTGTTTAAAAATACGAAAAGCTATTCTTTCTCCTACAAAAAGGTTTTGTGGCTACAGCTACAAATTGCGAAATTCAATGATGATGCTGTGTTTTTTAAGTACATTTTTATGTTCCTACTGAATAAGATTGGAGGGTGCTCTAATTGTTGAGCTAAAGTTTGTTTCTTTTTGTGTAGGTTTTTAGTTCGTCCGATGCTGGAAATTACTCCCCCAACCATGAAGGTATTGATAACTACTTCTCCATCCCAAAATGAGCTGTCATTGTAGAATTTTTTGCAAAAAAATTAAGGATAATTGGATTAGTGCTTAACTTTCCTTCATGTGCCCCCATATGGCTTTATTTTAACAAAATCAATCAAGGGGCTGTATCTAACTTATCTTAGGCATAATAATGTGAACTTATGCATCAGCATAACTAACTTACCACAAAGGAAAGTGGGCACTCATTTTTGGACTAAGAGAGTATGTAACTTGGAAATGAATATGTGTATGTGTGGGTATTGAAGTCTTTATTCTGCGATCATTTACCATTTAATTCATATGAACACAAATATTTAAGCATTGATATTTCCTTAGGTTCAGAAGAAAAGGATGAAAGACCTCAAGGAGGCTCCACCAAGAAGTCCAATGAGTACTTACTATATTGTTATGCTCCAATACGAAGAAGCTTCTGACATTTAAGATGATATGTGATATTGTTTTAGTAACACTTCTTGTATTTTATCATATTGTCATCATACTAGGTAATTGTTCTGATAGGTCCCTCTTATCACATTTTACTGAACATAGAATAAGATATGATAGTTATTGCTGTCCTCTGCATGGTGTCATCATCATTCATCGTTATTTAAGTAGGGCAGCATTCATGCTTGTGGAGGATACATTCATCTTCTGTGTTCTATTCTAGAATCTAACTTTATGGGAAGTCTTGAACAATCATAAAGAGAATTTAGGATGTATATTTAAACTTTCCCTCTTCTCATCTCTTTTCATGTCTAGTAACATTCTTGCTTATTTATCTTCTTAGGGTGCTCGAGAAATTAAGAAGATATGGACTTTCAGGGATACTGTCATATGGAATACTAAATACTGCCTACTATCTTACAACGTTTCTGGTGGTGTGGTTAGTGATAATTATCCATACATATTAGTTATTGTTTTCATGTTAGTATGTGTGGAATTGCCACCTAAAAGTCATTGATTAAAGTGTTGCACAAATATAATATTTTTTTGTCACTACTTACTAGTATTAGATTGTAAGGGTTTCTTGGCTTTGATAAATTTTGGTCAATGGTCATTTTAGTCTTCCATTGTTGAAACTAAATTTCTTGTTGTTCTTGTACATGAGAAATGTGTAATCTGTTTATCAGATAATTCTTGAAGCTACTATGAGTACTTATTGCTCATATCATATGCATTAAGGACATTAACTGGAAATGATCTCAATTAAGATTACCAGTTCCTACAACTGTAGCATATTAAAGATTCTGTTTGTTTCAGAGTCAATATGCCATCTGGAAAGCTCTCACTATTTATTTGGGTTTTTATCAATTTGCTAGATGGTCTTAGCATGATTAGAAAGAATGAGAGATAACATAAAAAGGACCTCATTGTCTGCTTTATAGGTTTTATGTTGCTCCTGCACCTGGAAGAATGGGATATCTTGCTGCAGTTGAAAGGTAACATTTATTTTTCTCCCATTATTTTTAGAGTTTATGCGAAATGAAATTTATTTAAGTTTTGCAGATTTGTTAAAGTATTAGCCATGGTGTGGGCTGGAAGCCAAGTTACTAAGCTTCTCAGAGCTGGAGGGTGAGGGTGCTGAACTGACAGTTCTTTTTTTATTTTTGGGGTAATTATGCAAAACCTCCATGTGGTATTGCCCACAAACGCATGGCTACCAAATTGATTTTTCACTGCAGTTAACTACCTTATAGTTTATCATTCAGTTTTCTTAAGTTAAAATTAACAGAAAAATAGACTCACCATGTGAGAAAAATATGCACATTTGTTAACATTTGAAATATAGGATTGATTGCAAGTAGTTAACTGCAGTGAAAAATCAATTTGGTAGCCATGCGTTTGTGGGCAATACCCCCGGGAGGTTTTGCGTAATTACCCCTTTATTTTTTATTTTTTTACTTTTGTACTGATGTAGCAATTTAAGTGGGCATCATGTTTTTTCTAATTTTCCAAAACATTTAGAGTTTCTCATATTTTATGTGCTGCTGCTCATTCCATATTGGTTCAACTGAAACAACTTTGATTTCATTGAAGTAAATTTTACAGTTCCCTGGAAATGTAGCCCACATAAAAATTCTTCCAAGTCAATTATTTCAAGCACTGATCTTTCCTTTGGATCCAATGTTTATCAACAGCAGCACATTTTCCCTATAAAAAAATTAGTTTATCATGTGCCGGGATATGAATGTCAAATAGAGAACTAGAAGTTAAAGCTTTCCTGAAGAAAATCTACTTCTCAATCCTATATGTGATATCATACTAAAACCTGTTTTCAACTAGTGAGATTCCCTTCTGTTCAAGGGCAATGAATGTCCTGCTTAAAGCTATCTTGAATGAGGCAACTGGGTAGTTGATCGTTGTCCCTAATGCTGTGAATGTTTGATTCTGAGTAGTAGTACAATATTGAAGAGTATTTTTTTTATAGGTTCTGAATCATGTTATACTTTTCTTCCCGTCTTTTGTTTAAGATCGTGTGTTTCATGAACATGTTTAAACTCTGTCTCCCTTTTAAGACTGTGCAACTGTGTATAGTTAGAACTGTGCAATTATCATAGAGTTACTCTTCCTTTTCGTGCAGGGCCCTCGCACTCGCACCTTTTGTAGACACAGGATTGTCATGGTTCACTGCCAAATTTAATTTTCAGTCTCAGGGAAAGGTAACTCAAACTTCACATGAAAAAGAGTTTGTACAACAACAGACATGATTGTACATGTTGATCGATATTTTATTTGTTAATTTCCAGGCTTTCATGGCTGTCGTAGGGTTTTGTTTTGGGCTGGCTCTCTTGATGTTCTTTGTTGTGACGCTGCTTTCAGCGTAAGGCTATCTTTCGAGTTTTGCTTGTTCAAACATCTCAATCCAGCAACAGGAATAGGTGCATATAAAAACTAACTGCGCTATGATAATGTAATGTTGAAGATGGTTGTATGAGAAATTGACATAGCAGGAGCAAGATGATGTTAACATTCTGTCATAGAATGCTACAAAAGTAGTTTTTAAAACACAACAGTATGTATTATATTCCGCCAACAAATTTACAAACTTAAGTAAACAATTATTTTGACAGCCGGCATTAGTATGTACATATTCTTATAAGAATAAAATATTTAGGGACCCCTTGAACTTTTTTTGAGTTTGGAGTTGGCCCCTGAAACCGAATTTTAATAATTTCAGTCCCTCCACTTTTCATTTGTATTTGATCCTCATAACCGGTTTTCACCGCCACGTGTCTATATATGATTGACAAGATTTTTTTTTTTTTCAAAAGTTATAATTAAATTTATTTTCTTTCCCGAAAAATTCATGAAATAGCCGGAAAAATCATGATATCACCGGTATATTCATTACATCGCTGGAAATTTGTTATTAATCAAATTCATTCAAATTCATCAAGAGCAATCAATGAATTTAAATTTAATCCAAATGAATAAAAAAAAAACATTTTACAAATTTAATCTAAATGAATTTAAAAAAACAACACTTGAGTTCACAAAACAAGATTGCACAACCACTATCATACATTTAATGGCACCTAAGATCATTTTGTCTCCTCTTGATCATATTCAATGCACAAATTCATGGAAGCCCAATCAAACAATCGTAGTCCTTGTAATGGAGGACCAAAAGCTCCGGTTCTCCACAAAATGCACCTTCTCAACCTCCAATTTCTCACAGAAGCATGGAGAAATGGATAAGGTTGAAGAAGATGGAAACTCTTAAGCGTTGAAGAAGATGGAAAAATGGAAGATGAAAAAATAAAAAATAATTAAGAAAGTCCAATGGTCATCTCCATATTAAAATTATTATTATTATTATTTGAATTCTAATCTATCAGAGCTTGACACGTGGAGGAAGATTGTGACATGGCGGTGAAAATCGGGTATAACCGGTTATGAGGACCAAAATCATACAAAACAAAAGTGCAGGGGCTGAAATAATTAAAATTCGGTTTCAAAGGCCAACTCCAAACTCAAAAAAAGTCTAAGGGGTCCCCAAATATTTTACTCTTTTTATAATTCAAAAGAAATTTATGTATAGGTTTATTCATTCGATCAAATTTCGTATCCCAAAAGACAGTTTTCTCAATTGCAATTGCAGTGCTTTCTCAATACTAAAAGTTTATTCAAATTCCAATTTATCATTAGAAAACAAACATTTCTTTTCATTGTTATTTCAAGGGGTAAATACAGTAAGCACTCCTGAACTATCGGTGTTTTCATTTTGCACCCTTGAACTTTGGTCTGGAACTTTTAACACCTCTGAATTAACAAAAGACTTTTCCGTCAATTAAACATAATGTGAAAATGACCAAATTACCCTCACTTTATGTCGGAATCAGACCTCTGGGCACATGCCTCGAGCACCGCGCCGATCTGGGGCTCTCGCGGAACCGTCGTATCCTCTGTCGACGACGTCCAAACCAACCGCCGCATCGTTCCTCTGGCTCAGATCTCATGTATTTCGTGAAAGTAATTGGTAGATGACAATATAGGAATTTTGAATGGATTGTTCATAAGATCATGGTAGGCGAAGCAACGAGAAGTTGCAGAGTGAAAAAGAAGAAAAGAAGGTTGTGGGTTTGATTTGAATTAGTAGAGTGGGGGTATTATCGAGGTGGGTGTGAATTGAATTTGTTGACTACTATAATGTAAATATAGTAATGAAAATAAAATAGGAAAAATTGTGGATGACTACTTCCAACTATTCACTTTTGGCACGTAACTACCCTCAACAAAATTAACCTCCACATAACCACCCTAAACTTTCAAAAACCCATTATGTTTATAACATTGTTAGTTTAATTACAAAAAGACTAAAATACCCTCCACTCTATTAAAACCTAAACTAATCAAAACCACAATACCCAAAGTCAAAGTTCAAGGTTGCAAAATGAAAATGTCAATAGTTCAGTATTTACCCCTATTTACAAAGCAAAAACAGGTATCTTTCCATTGCAAATTTAGGAAATCTAATCAACATAGTAGCACAATGATTTTGTAATTTACACATTCAATCTACTAATCTTGGCTCCTTCAATTAACTGGCTAGATGATGAATCACCGCTATCTTGTGAGTGAACATCCTGTTTAATCTGCTGAGGCAAACTAGTCAGTATAGCAAATCAACCTTACTCCCCTACCAGACCAAAACATGCCTGAGAAAGAGATAAATTATATCCGGTGAGTTCTTCTACACTTCATTTGCTGAGGTCAGTGTGCCGGATGAAACCTGGGCTGTGAAGCTTTTCTCACTTCCAACTGCATAGAACATTTGAATATCATAAATGCATTGATGACGGAAAACTGATTAACACAAGGTTAACTAGAGTGTTGATCGAACTACGATATCATTTGTAAAATACTAGTGGCACAATGGCAAGTCACATTTTATGAAGACATTTCCTGCGAGTGAATTAACTCGTGAGTAGGGTAAGGCTGAAGCATTCCTGTTTCTTCTGATATAATAACCACATTAGTTCCTCATTGCTTAAGCTACGGTTAGTCCGTAATTACAATTGGTTGAGTGTGCAAACTGCAATCCGTAAAAGAAAAATTGTCCAAATGAAATTTTACACATTGAAAGCAAAATAAAACTCGAGATGTTCAATCTTGCAACTTGCAAGGGAAAACAAATGGTCTCAAAAGTGAAGTCAATTTAGCAAGCCTCAATTAAAATGCACTTGTCTTCAGGCCTGATGCACTTGCTGTGCAGAGACATTAGTTCAGTGGTAAACAATGAGAAAACATTCAGTCATGCTATTATAGCTTGGTCTTGTGAAAAACTTTTTTCTTTTCTTTTGTCATGTATACCTCCAGCTTAACAGAGCTCCAATACATAGAGGACAAAAGGAATCAAGAAGAAAAAGAGAGAAAAAATAAAAGACAAAAGAAATTAAATTGCACACTCCATAATTACCTCTCATATCGTTCCAAGCCCACAAAACTGTAATTCTGAAACCCTCCCTTAGGTCGACAGAAGGTTGTTTGTTTGGTTGGTAGCAACTTATTGCCTGCTTCATCTGTGCAAGTCTCAAGACCGCAAGTCACGCAAAAAGATTCCACTTCTGAGTCCTAAAAAGGCCAAAAACAGCTTCTTCTAAAGTTTGATATATGTTAACACTACTAATAATCAAAACCAGAACAATCTTATCGATGGAAGTTTTACCTTCATCATCAAGAGTTTGGATATCTGAGACAGCGGATATGGATGAAGTTTGTAACCCCCATTATTAATACATGAAACAGCCAGTGCACGCACCTTCAGTAGTAACAAGGAAAACAAACAACAAATACTATTAGAAGCTTTTTGAGACAAACTCACAAACTGAAGAGATAACAGCAGGAAGCATTACAAAGAAACAGTTATGAGATGTTACTAACATTCATCATAAAACAAACACTAATTTCCAAAACCATGAAGTGGATTTGAATTTAGATTTCTAAAATTCGTCGTTAAGTGGCATCTGAAAGAAAAACCGAAGAAACAAAACTGGAAGCTATCAGTACCCACCTCAGTCCTAAAAGAGTTCGGCCAAAGTGACTATTACTAAAAGAAAGGCTTGTAAAAGAACTAATAGCTTTTACACAGATCCAATAACTACAACAGTAGCAAGCAGTGTAAAGTCAAACAGAACTAGATTAAAACCTCATTGATGTAGGGTTCAATAATGCAGTACTGTAAATAGGATGCCTCATCTGCTGTTGTGGATAAGAATCGCTTGTAATTGCCCATTCGATAAAACCTACTCGAAAATACAGTCATGTTATCGGATAACATATTTTCAACCTAAATCGAAAAACAAACCCCTAACTACTGATAACAAACAAAAAGTTCTGAAGCACAGAACCTTCATCACAGTCTGAGTTTACCTTAAAACTTTACGAGCAACAGACATTTCCTTTGACTTTAAAATTAAAGAAGACACATGACGAAACCACAAAGAAAGTGACTCCCCCTGCGGTTAAAAAATAGCAATTAATCACCCATCAAATGGAAGTAATGGGAGGAAACAATTGATAACTACGCATAAAATTACAGATCTACCATTGGTTGGTTGTTAGAGCCAAGATGCAGTAGAACATAAAATGACTGAAACTCAGCTTCATTCTTGTAAATAGTATTGGAATTACGATTTGCATCATACAGGTTATACAGAGATGTTAGAGCTTTTGTAAGCTGCTCGAGGTTGAGATGATGCATTGAAGAAGTGTTTGAACTGCTACTGGAGTTTCGAAGCTTGTGGTGAGATATGATATGAAATTTAACCTGTATGGTGAAGCATATCAGATAAGATTACATGAAGCTTTCCACTGATTCACAAACTGAGAAGATAATTATTCACTTGGACGATAAAATATTAGAAGGATAAGCTTGGCCAGATAATTGTACCATCTCCTCGTACATGCATATTGCTTTATCACTGACAATGTTTTGCATGCTAAGATCTTGCCTTATGGACCTCGTCCTATCAAAGATGAAATCGTGAACCACTTCAAATGATTGATCCGTAGAATCCAACAAGTTCAAGAGGTAGTCCAAAGTGTCTGCCAGGACTGAGAGAGGCCGCACATCCGACACCTGGGTATGCTTTGTGGATATAGTTCTGCAAAACTAGCGAGAGAGATGCAGGGTGAACTGCATTCTGCATCAATATGCACAAAAGACTCAAATTTGACGCAATTTTTCTCTTAACTAAAACAATATGCACAAATGTGTGTGTGCGTGTGTGTGACAGCAACAACCAACTTTTAAAGACTAAAATAAACAAATAGAACAGAACATTAAAAAAAAGTCCTGCGAAAAAAGAGGAAAAGATGACGAAAGATTAGTTTGGTGACTATAATTCTATATCAGCAATAAAATCAGAGTTCGCTACACTCCAAATCCAAAGACTAAAAAGCCTAGGGACAAAGTGAGAACAAGTAAGCTAAGTCTCTTTACAGACGAGGAGACTTGCCACTAAATTCAACTAGGCCAACATATGTGGGTGTGTAGTATGACAGTCATGGGCGGAGCCACCTATTAGCCACTGTGGGCAAGTGACCCCAATGCAATTTCTCTTATTCTTCTTTTTGTTTAAAAATAGTTAGTATTTTACTTATTTGTTAAGGATTTTTAGATAGTGCACCCATTAAAATAATGTAGTGCCCCAAATTCTACTCCTACTGATAATAATTGTTTGCTTTTATTTTTAAGTCTTATATAATATCATATTATCTAAATATAAAAATTGTTATCAAATTAATGAAAAATTATTACCCAAATTTGTGTTCAATATAATATATTGTTACCTATAAATACATCATTTTTTCCCCTACAAATCACTATTGATAAAAAAATCAATCAAGAGGGTAACTTTTTCAGCATATAACTTTAGTGTTTTACTAGTAATGTACGGCGAATATAAATATTTACTTGCACTATAAGTAAATTGTGCCCCCACTAACCAGAATATCTGGATCCGCCACTGATGACAGTAACTACTTGTTTAATATCATCTGCTTTGGATTTCAAACCTTATGATTCCTAATCACTATTAGTCAGCCATGCAAGTTTTATAGAACTTTTAGATATCAACCAGAAAGGATAAGATATAATGCTCATCCCTGAAACTAATGGATTATGCATGTTGAAAAAATCAATATGCTCAATATACCGAATTTTCAGAAAAATAGTTGCCTGTATCACCTATTCTGAACATTTGGTGATGCAATGTGTTACAGATGTAAGAGTGTTTGATGCAAATAAGACATTCAGTGGCTTCCAACCAGCATGTATGCATATGTTTTTGACATGTCCAACATAGTTTAGGTATTTCCTAGTTGCAATTCAAAAGCAAGATTCACCTTGAGAGACATAACAAATGAAGTCTGCAGACATGATAAGTAGAATGTACCTTCTTTACGGCAAGGCTTGGAGATGACTTCCTAGGATCTCCATGCAGCCTCTCAAACACAGCCAAGTCGCGAAGCCGCTCACGTTGGGCCCTTTCTCCTTCTGTATGTCACGAAACACACAGAAACTATTAAAAGGGTTACTTTTTTTCTTTTTTTTTTTTATCAGCATTAAAAGGTGTACTCTGCAAGCTATACATTTCAGGATACAAATAAAGCATCTTAATTGCTTCACAATTTCAACGAAACCAACCTCATCTGTGAATTAAATGGTTACCATGAGTCTACAATATAAAGTACTCTAAAGAGAAAACAGGTTAGTGAGTTATAATATGTAATATCGGACTACATGTAAGAGCTTGACCTCTCATACTAAATACTGATGTGAACAAACTTGTTAGTTCATTATTTGATGAGAAATTTTAGGTTGCAATTGAATGAACAAGCAACTATCAGAGCTAAATGACATGATTCCACTATATTTGAAATAGAATCCACTTGTTCATATAAACAATCTATGTTGGATCTACCCTTGTCCTACTTTCCCGAATCATCTTTTGCTTCCATTGAAAAGAGAAATTGATGAATAAAGATGGTTAATTGAGTACTACCTGGGCACATATAGGGGCAAGTACCAACCATGGAGGGAAGATTTGAAACGTCTTCGGCTTCTTCCTTGTCCTCTTGTTCGTAGCTGCTTCTTCTGGAATTGCCTTTATTGTCAGAGGTACCATGAACAGCTGCACGATCAGAGTATGAAGATTTTGCGTTTTGGGTCTGAAATTTTTGTGGCCGGATATGCGTTGAACGGCTCGAAGAAGAAGAAGAAGGATCCGGACGGTGACGGTGGCCTCTTCTGTCCATGGCGTTTTCAGCTACCTCTAATTCTTTTTCTGGCTGATCACCAATTTTATTCGATTAATTACAAGAATAACTAGCATTCTAAGGTTTAATTGAAGTCACACCCTTTAACTTTCTCATAATTAAATGTTACCCATCTAATTTTGATTTTATCTTTTTCGAATCTTTGACTTGTAAATTTTATGGGTAATTAGATGTTACTACCCTCTTAGACGTCGGTTTATCATGTTACTATCTTGTCTTATCATGTTACATTGTTACTATCCTATTAGATTTTTTTCTATCACGTTACTACCCTGTTAGAGAGTCAAATTTTGTTAAAATTAACAGACAAAATGTACGGAAACGCAATTTGGATCTAACAGGGTAGTACACATGAAAAACAAAATTCTTTAGTAACATGATAAATTGGAATCTAATAAGGTAGTAACCTGTAATTACCCCTAAACTTTATTAAAAAACTTCTACTGACCTGCTATAGCAGGTTAACCCTTCTTCACCTCTACATCATCGCCAAAACCCACAAAAACGGCGTCATTCTTCTTCTTCAACAAACTCTACCTCTCCAACGATGTTGTTTCTTCTTCTTCGTTGACAAACTCCGATGACCCAGGCTCTGCTATCCGACGAACCAGGCTCTTCCCTCAAATCTGTCATCTCCGACAAAAAATGATGTCGTTTTGTGTAGTTTTCTTCTTCATCTTCTTCAAAAAAGGGTATGGATCTAGATCTGGAAGCATCAACACTGAAACGATGTTGTAATTCAAGTCATGGTTCCGGCGTACCCACAAACCGATTCCTTACCAAAAATTACGATAGCTCAACTCGCAAATCCGGAGAATACCCAATTGCGAATAGTCAAAAATTGACGAACCCACGAAGAGAAATCCAAATTTTAGCACGTCAAGAACCTTGATGCGGTGTGGCTTCGACCTCCATGGCCTTCTAGCTCATCTTCTTCAGTAAACCCAAAACAGATCGGTGATTTCTTGGTTCAAATCAGATGTGGTTTCGAGACCCATCACCTGAAACCTAACCACTGACGAACTAGAGAGTGTCTGATCCTTAAACAAAATGAGAGCTTTATGGATTAAAACTATAGAGAGAGAGTGTGTGTGGAGATGGATTCATATACAGAATACAAATTAAGTATTGTAACTTTCAGATCCAGACTCTTTTTCAAAAAAAGAAGAAGAAGAAGAAGAAGAAGAAGAAGAAGAAGAAAAAGAAGAAGAAGAAGAAGAAGAAGAAGAAGAAGAAGAAGAAGAAAGAAAAAATGTTTTAGAGAGAGAAAGAGAGTGAAACGGTCCTAAGAAGTCATTCAAAAATTGAAAGGCTAATGGCTTTGGGTTGAAGATGAAGATGAAGGAGATGAGTTAATGACTAAATAAAAAATATAAAGGGTATAATTGTAATTTCACACATTTTTTGGGGGAGGTGGACAACGATTTTTGAGGATACGGCAGTGCCACGGTGACGGTTACCGCCTACGTGGAGGTGAAAACCGGCAATAACATGTCATAAGGACCAAATGCATAAAACGAACGAGTCCATGAATGTTTTTTTTATATATATATAAAAAATGGCATGAGAGCCAAACGCAAAATCGAACTAAGTCCAAGGGGCCTATAAACATTTAACCCAGTTAAAAATAATTTAAGAGACCAAACTAGATCGTCGCCAAAAATTTGAGTAATTTTTGGGTACCATGAAAAAATTCAAATTAATGTAATAAAAATAATTTAGATGGGATGGTTGGAGGCTTGTGTTGTGTCTCTCGGCCAGACGGGTGGGGATGGTGGGACGTTATTGTGGTAGCCTCCTGGTGAAGATATTGTTAAAATTAATTCAGACACAAAGAGAATAGGTCCGACATTGGTTGGGTAGGCTGAGGGTCAGACGATGGCTGATTGGGTGGGGGATATCGAGCTCAGTCAGTGGTGTTAGACGCTAGGGAAGCGAAGGTTTGGGCTGTCAGAGGGGGCTATGTGTTGAGCAGTGGGCATGAGTTGGCAGAGTGTCTATTTTGAATCTGATGCGAGGTCGGTGATAGCGGCTCTTCAACTTAGGAAGGCGTAGGTGGGTCAGGTTGGTATGTTAATGGAGGATTGTTGGGAGTTAATCTCGAATTTGATAGCGTTTCTTTCGCTTTGTGTATCATTATGCAAACAATGTCACTCGTGAGTTAGCTCAAATGCCTTTTTATGAGTCAAATGATAATATTTGTACCCCAGGGAATGTCCCGGTTTCTATTTCATCGTTGATGAATTGATATACTTGGACTTTGTTGCTTAATATAATTTTGGGATAATTGCAGATACCCCTCTCGAATTTTAAGTGTTTTGTATATAAACCCCTCAATGGATTTTCGTTAGCAGATACCCACACAATGTTACGCAAAACCGATTTTTCCGTTAAGTTTTTAAGTTTGTTGTAAAATGACTAAAATACCATTATATTTTTAATTATTTATTATTTATAGAAATTAAAAATTTAAATTAAATAAATTAAAATATAAAAAAAACTCTAATCTCTAGGAGACATCTCAAATCACTAATCTCCTCTCTATCTATCTCTCCTCCTTCCCCACATTCTCATCTCCCATCTCCGGTCATCACGCCTCTTGCTGGCCATTGCGCTTCTCGCCGGTGCTCCACGACGGAGATATGCAACGCTCTCGCGGCGCCGATGCTCCATGGCGGAGGCGAAGGTCATGGTCTTCCCTGAGGAAGCGAAGAAGAAAAGAAAAGGTGTGTTGGGGCTCAACTATGTTCGTTGCTGCAACCTTGAACGAATCCTCTGGCTTCTAACACCTTCAGGCCACAACTGATGACCACCAAATCCGCAACGAATTTCACAGAAGCAGTGTATATCTGAAAAAACCAAGAAAAAAAAGTATCGGAGCAGATTCTGCCGCCAACAAGGTCCCTTGATCGAGCCGGCTGCCCCATCACCGGCAGAATAAACAACCATCACCGGTGGACCCAAAATAGCAGCACCTGCCGCCGGCGAACAAAAAAAAAAAGGTGCAAAAAAATAGAGAAAGAGAAGGGAGATCGTACCTGGAGATCGGTGGCTGACCCAATCACGACCGGCGTTGCTCCACAGATCGACGAAGCCACCTCACCGGACGAACATCACGTCGTTGCTACACATTCTCTCGGCTTCCCTCTTCTGTTCAAGCAACACCAAACGACACAATTGTTAGAAGAAAGAAGAAAATAACCCAATTGTTGCTCCACATATTGGCTTCTTTCTTTTAGTTTTTTAATTTTTAAAAATTAGTTGTGATTATTGTGTTTTTGTAAGTTTAGTCACCCTACCCAGATTAAATCAAGTTTAATTTGCTCCTGAATATGAATTTGAGTTTGTTCATGCTCAGATTTAACAATTGATATTTTGAATCGTTGAGAATTTTTTCGTTTCATTTGGATCTGTATTCACGAATTTGGTTTTGTTCAAGAATTTTGTGACTGGCCAAAAACTTCAAAGGTTTCCGACACTGTATACTACAAATGCACAAATATCGTAAACTCAAATTTGTATTTAATTTTGATGGTTGACTTGATTTTTAAGATGTATTTAAATTTCGGTGAGCATTTGGGGGTATGTTTGAAGTTTCCGGGCCACATTTTCAAATTCCAGCGAATATTAGAAGATTATGGCGAACACTTAAAGATTTCGGCTCCGGAAACTTTAAACACTTGAAGTTTCAGGCGCTGGAATCTTCAAGTGTTAAGAACATAGAGTTGAAATAAAGAAGAAGGGTATAATTGGTATTTAAAAAAACTAGTCAGTCATGTGCAAGACATGTGAGGAGAGAGAGTATTTTCCGTCAAATTTAACGGAAAAGTTAACAAAAATCGGTTCTATGCAATATGGAGAGGATATTTGCTAACATAAATTCATGAGTACATTTATGTGCAAAAACGCTTAAATTTCGAGGGGTTATTTGCAATTATCTCTGTAATTTCCTTCATTTTAAAAAAAAGAAAAAGAAAAAAAGAAGAGTATTTGGGAATCGGAAAGCCTATGAACAAAACATAATGTAATGACATAGAGCTCGCTCATTTCATATTTTACGTCTGTCTGTCACCTCTCTCTCCTCGACCGGAGAGAGAGAGCCCGAGAGAGACCCCTCCTTCTCTCTCTCACGTTACATTTTACAAACGCAGGACTCCATCCCCTTTCCGCATGAATCTCTCTCTCCCTCTCCTTAGGTTTCTCGTCCCTACCGTTGTCACTGATCTTCACTCCTCGCTCCTCGTTTCCCGCAAATTGAACGGACATTGCATCGTTATCGACGTTTCTGCATAAGATCACTTCTAATACTCTGATTCCTTTGCGTCGCTAACATTTTTTTGGGGCTTTTCATCGGCGTGTTTGTAGAGAATTTTGATCCAGATTCAATTAGGTTGGTATTCTTATGGCGTTTTGATTGATTATCTTGCTTATCCCTCTGCAATTTCATGATTCCATTCTGCTAGGGTTTTGATTTTTGTTGATTTTGTAATTCAGTGAAGGAAAAGAGTCTGAAATTGAATTGCATGTGTAAACTATTGAGTTTGGATCATTTGACAGGTGTTAAATTTAAATAATTTTAATCAGTTCAATTTCAGTATATGTGTATTTGAAATTGTATTTAGTTAACCCCCTAGGTTTAATAGGTAGTGTCCCTTCCTTTAACTTCTGTTAGACTCATGTAATAGCTAATATTTTTCTGAGTAATTAGACGTGTAGTGTTTTGTATGCCTAAAAAACTGAGTTACTGGTGCTCTATGCAATTTTATATAATGTTGAGCTTGAGCTTGCTACTTGACAATTTATATGGTGCATTGTGTTATTGTCACTGCACATGGCCTAATCTTTTGATGCTGCTGGATGGTTTATCAATTATCATTACATATATTCAGATAGGTTTTGCCAAAATGGTATGCTCAATTGGAAGTGGGAGAATGGCAGTCATGGCTAGGTTGCTAGCAGCAGAAAGTTTTCCACAAAGTATGGCAGGTACTATGAAACTCTACTTGCTACAGTAACAGTAAGCTACCATTGAATGCATAATGCATAAGATTTGCTAGTAACAAAGATAAGTTCTTATGGGGATTGGGAGAAGAAAATACATGGGAAAGGTAATATTGTAAATGAATCAAACTCTATGCATATAGACACACACACGACACTGTGCACCTGCATAAGCACACCAAAAAATCTTAAACTCTACAAATGACTTGAGTATTTATCCTTAATCTGCCAAATAATGCCATGTTGGTTTTTAAATTTCTTACTAGCATCATTGTTTTGACAGATGAAGTCATGCATCAGAAATTAGCTGCACAATATTTTTACAGAGAACTTCGGGAAGCAGATGAAGCAAATTTACTTGATGAAGAAGGTGATTTCACTTGGTTCCCTTTCTTTTTGTAGTGAAGGATATTGGCTTGTCCTACTTTGATATGTATACACTATGAAATGATGCATGGAGTATTTTCCGTTTTGGACAGAATAATTTCATACCAAAGCGCTAAAAACTTTCAGATTATCACTATAATTTATAGGAAAAAACAACGGTATGCTGGGGGAGGAAAATGCATCTACATGAATCCTTAGATGTAGTTGCTGACCTTTTTAGCCATCCATCTTCGTGCTTCTTAGATGTTTACTGTTTCTTGGTCTATATGACACTTTATGACAAAATGGTGTGACTTTTTAACTCACTATGGCATTATACTTAAATTTTCTTCAAGCTAGCTTTAATGCACTAGTATATTACATATTTTGATAGTCATCGGAAAAGAGCAGACCCATTTCACCAGAAGATGATTCTAGGCCCACAATATCCAAACTTATACACTGATTAGTGATTACTGATTCTGGCACTCAAGTATTATCCATACTGGTTGGAGGCTGTAGGTTCTGTGGTTTGTTTGGAAAACAGGTGAACAATACACGTATCTAAACTATTATTATTTGCACTTATACAGCTATGTCAAGATTTTATCATGAGTGATGGCTAGCTGTAGCATATGTAATGTCTCTAGTTAGAACGAAATAATACAACAATTCTCGATGATGTGTCCATTTTTGACCCAATAGACTGGGTATATCTTGCTTTTTCTCCATATTTTGAGATGCAGGAAAAAAAATAAAATTTTTGCCACTCTATACCTCAGTTAAGCAGATATATTGTATATAACCTTGTCCGAACTGGGATCATTAGAATATCAGGGAATCAGAAATCATTTTGTTCTGATGATGCGGTATTCAAGATGCATGTATCATACTTAATTACAAGTATTGTTTGCTGAACACTTCATAGTTTCTGTCCAGTTTTTGGTTTGCTTGGAACATGTTCTTTAACCGTTTGGTATTTCATTTTGCAGATATGCATGTCTTTGGTTTAAAGCCTATGGCTGATTCTTTGCAGCTGGTATGTTAAAGAATGACAGTAGTTATAATATAATCACACGAGAATGCATGGATTTTGCCATCATGTGGCATTTTTTGATAATTGTATGAGTTGATATGCATGTTTATGGTACTATAATGATATCCAGTGCGATATGACTTTGCAAAAAATGGAACAAAGTTTTTGTGAACTATGAATTGATCTATTAAATTTATTTTCTTAAGACAACAGAGGAGGTATTTATGAAAGAACCACAGTGAATATACAGTAATAGATGTTGTAAGCATCATCAAGTATTCCAAGAAGGAAAATTAAAAGAAAAGAACAAGCTAAACACCTAGTGTTTCACATCTAAAGCATTAAACACAAAAAAATATAACATGCTTAAAAACATGATTGTCAATCCCACTCATCTTTGCAAGGCCATCAAGAATTGACTTCACATTGCTGGAGAATGATCTAATTGGTTTGAATGTAGATAAATAGCTTACATATAGATTATGTGCTTTTGTTTGATTGTTATCAACTTGCCCTATCTTGTCCACACTCCCCAAAGATAATGAAAAATGCATGTATCACTCTTTCTCCTTTTCATATAACGTAGTCTATATTTTCTCTCAAGACAAATATAGGCAGGCGAATATTTTATTCTGGATTTTTTTCCCTTTTTTCTTTGAGTGTCTAGACGGCAGTTTAGGGTCTTCTTCTCCCCCCTCTTTTCTAAACTATCGATTATCCCATATAATAGTTAGATAATTTTTAATTGGTGTTGCATGTGTAAAGCTTCTTGGGAACTGCAGATAATTTATTTCGTCTTTGTTTTTTTTAGCTAATGTTTTTTTGACATTTTTTTTCTTTCTTTTCAGTTCTATCTTTGGGGTATAGTGGGTTATGGGGAAGTTGGTTGTTTATCTAGTTGTAAGTTGTAAGGGGTGAGGGAAAGTAGAGTGTCCTATGACCTATCCGCTATCTGGAGTGTAACCCTTTCTTGTCTTCCATGGTTCGTCTGTAAACAGCTCAATAAAATAATGATTGAAGGAGTTGAACTTTCTTTGGATCACTTAAGGGTTCAGGCACAAGTTATTCAGTTGGTTGACTTTGTTGGATGAGTCCTATTACAACAATCCTCATTTTCCTTCTTTTCTAGACAGTCCAAACTTTATCCTTTAGCTTTCTTAATGGTATTCTTGCTTTGTGTACTTCTTGTCTGCTGATTGACTTCCCACTGCATTGATCTTATATAAAACTATCAACTACATGCCTCCATCAAAACCATGGAGTCATGCAACTATTACAGAACATCCTGCTGTAAATTATATTAATAATCTGATTCGTGAAATTAATGACTTTGGTTTTATATGATTACAAGTCTGCTACCCATGTTCTTATTTAATTTGGGGCTTTATATCATATATATGAAGGTGTGCTGCAATGCTTGTAAGAAGCCAGTCAGGGCAAGTCAATATGTGGCTCATGCAGGTAAGTATCTTTTTTTTCCGATAATTTACTTTTTTTTTTGTCCAACTTCTGGAGGTTCAGGTTGTTGGTGTTTGTGCTGCTTATTTGATTCAATATCACAACTATTGTATATTTGACAGTTAGATTGCAAACAATATAAGCTAGAAATCACATGGAATAGAAACCAAAATGTCCTAATATAATTAATTTTAAAGGTGCTCTATTTGGGTTGCTCAAATTTTTATCTTGTGATAAATTGTTACTGTTTTATAATTAAATGTGCTGAAGTAGCAATAAAGAGTAAAATAATATCAATCATTGAGTTCATGGTATATTGATTCTGAAAAATGTTGTTCTAAGTCGTATCTTGATCGTTGACCATTGTGACCAACAAGGACGGATCCAGAATTTTTGTTCAATGGGGGCAAATTATAAGAATAATTTTTTCATCAAACTATTAGATCTAAAATAAAAATTCTTGTGGGGGCAAGAATTAAATTTTTATCAAATATTATTGACAAATTCAAAAAATATATGGACAAATACAAGAATTTTAAGTAACAATTTTTTGTGAGTGGGGCAGCAGCCCCCATATAACCATTAGTGCATCCGTCTCTGGTGACGAATATCGTGTGGGCTACATTGCATGTGGTGATTCCCATTTGGTTGCCTAGCCTTATTAGCTTGGATCCCTATGACTCTCATCAATTATGGTTCTTTTGCTTCACTGAAATGAATTTCTTTTCTCATTAGTTATTTACTTAGCATGTTGCAGAACTTTGTAGGTCATTACATTCTATAGAAGACACTATCATGGAGGTTGAGAGCGGTATGGGCCATAAGAAGCCCCCAAGGAAGGACAGGAAAAAGTTACTAAGTGCTCATCCTAGTATCCTTTATTTATACCATATATATGTGTGTATGTGTGTGTTTTAACATCATTCTTAAGTTACAAAATTTCCAACTACTTGGCTTCTCTGACTTAAGGCTTCATAATCTCTAAAAATTTATTCATACTAAATGAAAATAAAGTTTGGAATGATTAAACCGTGGAATACTTTGAACATACATTACTTCATTTAAGAAGCATTGGTTTTCTTTCTTGGAATTCCTGACTCTTGTATTCTGTTTTAAAGGTAGTCTGCTTTACATTGTGTTCTCTGGCAAGTTGTATACAGTTGCAGAATGATTTCTTTTGTTTTATGTTTTTTTTTTTTTTTTGATAGCTCTTAACCTCTCCTAGAACAAGCTACTGCTGTTGAGCAAGAAAGGTGCGAGGTGATAAATGCAGATGATACTGTTGTGCTAGAATCCAAGTTGGAGGGGCAAATTGGAATTAGGTCTTCATCTGCATTGGAAGCGAAAAGTAATCATCTTTTGCCCTCAATTTGACTGTATTTTCTCTCGCTCATTTTTTTTCTTGGAAATAATCATCTGGAGTGGTGGGGGGTTGGGCATAGATATCTACCTGTTTATTAATTAGAAAAGAAGTACAAATCAAAAGGGAAATGATATGAGCTTTACCGTTGGAAATTGGAATAGAATGCAGCTATACAAAATGCAATAGGAATGCCGTCTTAGTTCTTAATATAATTTTGATTGATTTTTTATATATTTTTATTTTATTGATGACATACAAGTCCGTACTTCTTCTATGTGTAGGCATTTCTGATTTCCAGTCCTAAAATGTTAAGATATCTAGAATCTTATATTTGGTTTATGGTTTATGTTATTAGCTGGCAACGCCAAAAAGAAATACAAACAATAATGGCCAATCTTATTCTTCTAAATTGGTGGGGTTTGTCAAGCTCCCACCTCCTTATCACTTGCCACTGGTCATGGAGAATCTGGTCCAACCTGCTTAATCGGTGGGATATTTCTGGAGTCCTCCCAGCCTCAGTGATCTTCTCCTCCACTGGCATGGTTTCATGTCTGATCCTTGTCTCTTCTTTCAATGGTCAAACCATCAAAGATCTGCCACCTATTTTTTAACCAACATTACCTTAGCCCTTTACAGCTCTGTCTGTTTTTTTTTTTTTTTTCTTTCTTTGGTGCTTGTAATTCCATTCCCTGCTATTGGTGTTTGTACTTAATTGCTTTTCCATCTTGGGAAAGCCTCTCATTCTTAATGAAATCAAGTACCTTTTGCTGATTAAAAAAAACCTTATTCTTCTAAAAAGAACTATAATAGCAAACCTTTTATGCTTGGTTAATCCAGGAAAGACTGAAAGAAGTTACTCCTGAGTAATGACAGTTCTGTGAGGTCTGTTTACATTTTTTGTGACATAGGATCGTGTTGAAAAGTTCAAATGATTTTATCATATCAAATAATTTGGAGGAAATTATTTCACAAATATATGTGAATTGGATGTTCTGTAACAAAAAATTGGAAGATTAGAAAGTAAAAGTGTAAAAGAGAGGCTCAAGGAAAGACTAATTACAAAGCTTAGAGAGAAAAAAGATGAGAGGAAGGACCAATTACGTAGAAGTGCTGGTTACAATGCAAGGATAAACAAAATAGGAAACCTAATTCTAACAAAAGCTTTTTGAGTGCATGAGCATTTCTAGTCATCTATATCATCAGGAATTGGATCAGACCTTACAGGTGTCAATTGTGAGTACGTGTCTAGAAGTCTGACTTTGAAATCCATAAATGATAAAACTTAGGGTACAGGGACTACTCCAAAATAGGACCGGAAGTAAGGTTAGGGTTTTATGGACACATTTAACAGTAGATAAAACCAAATAGTACTCGCTTCATAATTTGCAACATATGATAGCTCAGTACTAATAGGCACTATGAAAAGTGAAAGAGAGATCCTGTTGCTACCATTTTCTTAAGGCAGTTTCACTCTTATTGTTTCGGCAATCTGTGACTGCTAGGTTAAGAATGCTGCTTCCTGTCTGGCTGTCTGTACTTTAGCACATATCTAAAAGAGATTTCAAACCGATCTGCTTCATCCATGGATATCAAAATTTCAGTCTAATTTTTCACCTTAAAACTATGGTTTCTACTTTCATCTTCTCCCTTCGTAAACCCAATCTGCGCCTGTACACCATATATGAATTTTTTTTCAATCATAATAAATAAATTATGCACGATTGTTAATAATGTAACTTTGTGGAGACAGAGAGGGGATTGGTGAACTCTCTGACTTCATTCTTAGAAGTTAGAGAGTCATGAATAGGTAGTGATATTAGCGAAGTGATGGAAATAGTCAATTGCAAGTTAGGTTTCTTCAAGGTGACTGAGAAAGAGCACTTGAAGACTGATCATCCCCTGTGTATACGAATTGTGGCTCTTCTTCCAGGTTTGTTTTATCAGTCTTTGAAGTCATTGCATGGTGAGAAGATTCTGAGGGATCAAAGGTCTCTGTATTATATACAGTGGTAGAATGTTGATCTGATATTGTTGATTGAAGTATTTCATTTGCATAATAGTATAGTCTGGTGCTGCCACCTTAGGTAGCACTAACAAAAAAAGATAGTATTCTGCTCTATCCCTAGGATCTAATACAATGGTTTTAGCCGATCAGAACAAAAATAAAAATAAAAATACAATGATTCATATCATCCTTAATTAGTTAATAAATTAAATTCAATGTTTTGGATAAGTAAAAGCATATTTGTGGTTGATAAGTAACTTACATATGCAAACAAGCTCTGCACGTGTACATTGCTTTTATCCCACTTTTGAAATTACGAATCTAGAATACTAGAGAGAGGAAGGGAAAGTAGAGAACTTTACATTTACTCTATAGGCCATTGGAAAGAGAATTATTAGGTAGAGAAGAGAAACTTTTGTTAGAATAGTAAAATTAAGTGCATTGAGTCATCTGAGTTGATATGATTCAAACCTAGCAAAGACCCTTGTATATAGTTTAGATAAGGCTGAAGGGAAAAAGCAAGGGTTAATTGCAGATTACCCCTATGTTCTATGCACTTAATGCAAATGCACCCCTAAAATTTTTTGTCCATTGATTTTACCCTTATGTACTTTTTTTCACCTATTCTGTTATAACTCAGTTAACTAAAATTGTGAAAAGACTGAAATACCCTTCTCTTTTATATTAACTCTTGTACCATTCAAACTAAACTAATCCTAATTTTTTTTAAGCAAACTAACTCTTATTTTTAGAATCCAACACATTTGTAATTCTAATTACTCTTTCAAATTAACTCAAATTTGTGGTTCTAATTTCTAGAATCCAAATTTGTAAGATTGACATTAGAAATGAAAAACCAAAAAAAATCAAAAGCAAGTCACAAATCTGGTGCCACCTCTTCTTCTTCAAGATAACCCACAGGAACCCCAGCAACCAGCAACCAGCAACGGTGAGCCTCCATCTCCGGCAGAGCAACAGCAGCCATGGCTGTCTTCTACTCCGCCACAACAACTCACAGCATCCATGCTTTCGCTTCGCCGGACCGGACCTTGCCCTCCTCCACGAACTGTCAACGGCGTTTCGCCAGACCGCGCCCTCCTCTGCCATTCGCCTTCGCCACCGGATCTGATCCCATCTCTTCACCTCCACCACGATCGAAATCGCAGCTACCCTTCACCTTCACCACCGGATCTGACCCCATCCCTTCACCTCCACCTCCACCATGATCTGATCGCCGCCATCGACACCAGCAAAGTCATTGCTGGAACTTCCCTTCACCTCCTCGCAGAACTGGTTGTCATTTTTCGCCCAAATCGATGGCCATTGACCACTCCAGCTCGAAACAACATCAGACCGTGGCCGAGCTCCATCGCGTAAGATGTGGTAGTGAAGTTGCTGCTACAGCCGAAACTGGAGGGCGTGGTCGGAGGTTGCTGTGTTCTTCGCCGATCCAGATCTTGGTTTTGTTTAGGGTTTAATTTGGGTTTTGATTAGGCTTTGATTAAATATTAATTTTGGTTTCATTTTAGATTTTGGGTACTGGTTTTTATGTTAATTTTTGGTTTTGATTTTGATATCGCGTTCTTGAGTTTTGAACTTGGATTCGTATTTACTCTTATTGTATTCTTGAGTTTTGAATATGTATTAGAGTTTGTTCTTAGATTTTTGGATGTAGCGATTTGTTCTTCAGTTTCTTTCTTTTCAGATTTGAAATTTAGAAAGAATTGGTACTTGCCGGAAATTTCAAGAACATTGAAGTTTCCGGCGCCGGAGACTTCAAATGTTTGAAGATTCCGGCGCCGGAAACTTCAAAGTTCTTGAACAGTTATAAATAAATAAATAATGAAAATAACAGGGGCAATTTTGGTATTATGTAATAATATTATGACATGTGCCAATCATGTAAGGAGAGATAAGGTTTTTCCGTTGGTTTTAACTGAAGGAATGGGTGAAAAAATGTACATAGGGGTAAAATCAATGAACAAAAAGTTTTAGGGGTGCATTTGCATTAAGTGCATAGTACATACGGGTAATCTGCAATTAGCCCAAAAAACAATATGTATTTCTAGTTTAGAATTATAACATTGTAGCCTTTTGTTACAATTTTATTTAAATTGGTTAGCTAGTTTTTGTACATCAGGAGTTCTTAGGTTGAATCAGCCATATATATTTGGATGACGATCTCCTGGTAGATTTGTAGAATTTTACATCATTAGCAAAATGGCCCAAATAATATTGTAAAGCAAAAAGTTGCTATAGATTGTGAATTATTGAAGCTTTTTTTATTATTTTTATATAAAGAGTGCAAGACTATGCACTTTACCTCAAATTTGTACCTTGCCACACCATAATCCTAAATGTATCCTGTTCCACCCTTCGAAATTGGCATAATCATGATTGTCCATATGGTGATTGAAATAATGGCTGTGTTACTGTTATTTGACTTGGATATTCTTCATTGCATTCTACTTGCTGAATGCTGATCAGTTGTGACTGGTGAATTTTGAATGTCTGAAACTAGTCTAATTGAATTTCTTCATGCTTCTTTCTAATTGAAATGAAATTGTATCTTTCACCGTTTGAAATTATAACCTTTTAATCTGTTTTCTTTATCTCTTAGATAATTCAGATTCCGTGGCAGTGACATATGTGATAAATAGTTTTGGGATATGTCCTGGAAATACAGATTACTCAGACATCATGATGCCTCCGACAAAACGTTCTAAACTGTATGTTTTCCTTGTTCTAACTCATAATTTTACTTGATATGATTCATTATCTTAATATTGTTTGCTTCCTTTTGCAGTGTTGCCTATTTGAACGTTAAATCATTTTGTTATGTTAGTATGACACGTTGTCCTTTCATAGAATTATTTCATCAATAAGCTACAACGAATCATAAATTCGACAAAATATGAGAGTCCAAGTCATGTGTGTCAGATATGGATAAGTACTCATAACACAAGTCTTATTTTAATATCTTAAAAATGAAAAGGATACATCTTTTTTTAAAATAAAAAAAAATCTTTTGAACGTTTTGATAATTGAATGAGAGTTAAACCTAGCCGCTCCAGTTGCAACCTCTCATTTTCTAGCCCTAACTAAAATGATATATTCTTTGCCTCCTTTTCACTTGTTTTCATGTAAATGTAATCCAACCATGTGTCTGGCATGATTATGCGAGAGTACAAATGGATTTACAATGTGGAAAAGAAAGAGAATGGAGGAACTGAAACAAGGTATGGGAGAGACGCCAGGAAAAACATTCATATCTAAGCGTTTATAGATAAGAAACAAAGGCCAGGGTTTATGACTGTGAAGACTAAAGTATTGATTTCTTCATCTATCATGTATTAACAGCTGATAAGTAATAACTTACAACATAACAGTCTAATTCCAATTTGTTGATTTTTTTTTTTTCCCACAACCATCATTTTCTACCCTTACGTAAAAACAAAGAACTAAAACGACTCTCTGCTCTCAGATTTATTCAATTTGATTTTTTTCCCTTCTTTCAACTAGCCTGTTTCCTAAGCAAATCTTTTTGTACTCGACACCTTGGACCTCTCCTCGATTTGTCTCGCTTCATAATTTTGTAATTTTCCCATCTGTGAATATTAAGTGCTCCCCACCACTTTACACAATCAACAAGGGAGTGATGTGATAATCAAATATTCTTAAAACGAAAATGGTGGGACCTACTTAATGAGATTTGACTTGAGAATAAAAGGAAAATGCTTGGATACAGGTCTATAGAACACTTTCTGAACAGTAGTAGGAAACATTCAATTTACTTATTTGGGTAAAGGAAGATCACATAGACCACAAACTAATAAAGAAAAAAAAAAAAATCACAACTTCTCATTTAAAGTTAAACTCTAGACTTCTAGAGCCCGTAAGTTTTTCATCTGAAGACTTTATGCACCGATTTGGACTCTAAAGAGCAAACAGATAAAATAAATCTTCTCTTTGAAAGGACCTATTTGGACCATAAACTGTAGAAATTGACCATTCCCCAAACTCAAGGTGAACGGATAGAGAGAGATTTCCCAGGAAACATCACATTCAGCAGCAACTCGTCCAAATAATAAAACATCATTTGGAGGTCATATTGAACGTCGAACGCTCAATCTTTAAACCTAAAACCCTGAGGAATTTTATTATCAACTATTTCTAACTTAATTCGTGAACTTGTAATATATAAAGGGACTCTATTAACTACCTTTCTAATAAGATTTATCCCTTTTATCTAAACCCCTAACATTCCAAGTTATAACCTTGATCTATCTAGAGTCTTGGCTCCACATCCCTCTTTAGAAATTGAGGATTTCATGGTCACTTCTTAGCTCTTTCAACTTCCTATGAATTTCACCCAAATGATTCCCCTCGTGAATGACAAACCAACTCAAGACCTGTATCATTGAGAAGAGACTGCAAACCTTGGTTGACCTCTCCATTCCCTCGTTGTTTAATAACACTGGAAACTCTTTCCTTCTCAAACAACTCATGGTTATGAGGTAATTGAGTGATATCAAGCTTTCCAGAATAGGAAGTATACCAGCATCTCTACCTAGCTCATCATGGTTTTGCCCCATTACATTGATTTCCAGGAAAAAAGAATCACAAGTGGAGCATTGGAGCTACAATTGCGCTGTTCAGAACTAGAAATTTGTACAGAAGAAGGATTATGAGAAGGATCAAAATCTCACTTGTAGTGAACTAATTGCTGTGCTTAGAATGCATTCTTTATCTTATTGTGTTTGTTTCCAAGCAATCAACACAACATATAAGTGTTAGATGATATTAAATGCATCATTTACGCATGACTTTAGTGCTCTGGGATATGACCTCAGGTTAATAATTATTTTTTCCAACAAGCTTAACCGGGTATACTTCATTTATATATAAATAATCACTAGATGACATGACATTAAATTTGGCATGATTGTAGTTTAAAAATTGATTGCAAAGTCTTGTTGAAAATATGATATGATATCATTGAGTTTTTTTGTGTGGTTCTAATGTGTAATTATGATTCTCTTTTGTCTCGCAGGATAGCAGGTGAGCATCTATCTCTATCAAATGATTTAGAGTCATCTGGCGTAACTAAAAGGACAAGCACTCAGGATGCATATGCCTGTAAGGCCAGATTTTCTATGGTTGAGATTAATCATTGTCTTCTTAATTGTGCTTTTGCTATAAGTCTATATAACTAGCTAATGGAGAAACATTCAGATGTGGATGTCCCTTCCTATTGACATCTATCTTTTTTGGCAATATACTGTGGAGTTGTTAGTGTTAGTATAGTAGCTGCATTATGCAGTTCATCAACCCACCTTCAAAATGAGGTGCTAGTGTGTTATCCCTTGACTGTTCACTACGCATTTTGGCTATTGAAGTCTTGGATAAGAGAGTTCGATAGAAAAGATCATTATGAAAATTGTATGAAGTAATTGTCCATTCCTCAGACCTAGAAGAGAATGCTGATATTGGAAAATTTCAATGTAATTTAGCGCTTTAGATATCATCTTTTTCATATTATTTTAAGAGCGGAACACTTAGTTAAGTAATAATTATTTATAAGAACCTTGAAAGTTCCAGATGCCCTTTTCTTCACCCCCGTTGTTTTGCCTGTTTGTGTTGCCTCCCCTTAGTTTCTTGGTCCTCATGTACTATTTTCCAGCTTGCATGGGAGGGGGAGTATTTAAGGATAACACATTGACTTAAAATTTGGCCTTCACCTAATAAGCTGACTAATAAGTGGAAAAGTTAACAAATCCGTGGATCTTTGAGCTTGCATTTCCTAAAACCTCTTGAATTCTTCATTACTACCCTTGACCTTTTGTATTGATTTTTCCAATAGTAATACTTATTTTTTGAATCTTTTGCTGAGTTTCCAATATTGAGAGTTGTTTTGGCTTCTATCTTGAGTTTTATGCGGTAAGTATATTTTTAGTCAAGGGTGTTTATGAAAATATTTCTAGCTCATTTGGATTGGCCTAAAGCATGAGCTCCTGTCTCACATATCTGTTTGTGTTGTGCATCTTCAGGGCTTCCTTTTATTTTTCAGACATGGAAGTAGCTTTCAATAATCAACAGGATCTTAAGTTGCAAAGAAAGCCTTATTTATTTACTAATAAAGTTTGAGGTCAAGGGAGAAATAGTGATTGTTCAGTCATGATTTTAAATCTAGACAAGACACACACAGATGTGCATGTGTGTGTGTATATATATATTTAAATGGGGAGCTTGAAAAAGAGAGGGATATTTTTCATATTATTTTTGTCTTTTGAATTCTTAGGTATTAGAACTAACTGTCGACAAACTCTAGCTATTGCAAACTCTATAATAGACAATAGGTCATGCTTTGTGATCTTGATCAACATGAGTACTTATATTTCTGTGTTGAGAAAAAAGTGTAATTGTGCATTTATGATTTATATAATTAACGAATGTAGAGTTGGCACTAATGTTTAAGCTTGGTTTACTTGTGTTAATCTGAATTCAATACAGTTTGTTAGTATACTAATCAATTTGCACATAGTACTTGTTGGATCCTCAAGGAATGTAGGTGTCACGCCTATAACCGTCTTACTCATCAGTTTTATCCACTTATCATACTAACAGACTTAATGCTTCACTTTCAATAGATTAAACCCATATAATATGTAGTCCACGAGTTTGAACCTAGAACCCATAACTCAACACCTTTACTGTTTGACATATCTCTTATTTCATTTTCGAGCTATGACTTATTGTTAGACATTCTTGTAACAATAATTTATCATATTTGTATTTCTCTTAAACCCTAACTTATATACCAAAGGCATGTGGGCCAAGTGGTTTAAGCACTTGAGATTTCCTTTGAAGTCTCGGGTTCGAGCCTCCTTGTCGGCGGTATGGGGTGGGGTTATGGGTTAAAGGGAAGAGCTACCCCCTGTTGTGTAGCTCCTGTCAAAGAAAAAAAAAAGCCCTAACTTATATAAACATATGATGATAAAGATCATTAAGTTCATACATGCACTACCTCATCTAATACTCCATCTGTCTCATTTAAATTTCCACTGCTGGAACTTGATGTCCCACATTAAATTGCAGTTTTCTTTTTGACTTGGAAATTATGCCAAGTTTTCCAATAGTATCCTTATATATAGTTAGTTGTAACACCTTTTGAGTTTGTTACATGTGAAAGTTAGCACTAATAAACTATCCATACTGTTTGCAACACTTCAGATAGGACATTGTGGGGGAGAAGAGAGTATATATTAGTAATTTATTATCTTTATGAGATATTTTGAAGGAAAGCTTATTTTACATGCATTCTTGATACTGCAACTTATCCATTGTATTTTTTTTAGCTTTATTTTTGAATCTGGTTTAATGTGTTAGTAATATGTTATATATGCTTTCCCATTCATGTGTACAGGCAGAGGCTTTTCAAAACGATCAATTTGTGGAAGTGAAATACCTACAAATGAATGTGTTCATGACTACAAAAAACATGGGGAAGTTTATACATGTTGCCTTCCATTGACAGGTACCCGTTGAGTGATGTAATAATGTTTAACTTAAGTCAAACTATTAAACATAATTTTCCTAGTCCAAGGGAAGGGTTTGAAAATTTTCTATGTTTTGGGTTTTTGTTGGGATGTTTTTCCTCCCCTTCTTTCAATTTTTAATTCAAGTACTTTCCTGTTTACTGTATTTTATGCAATTATTTCTGACATGATCAATCAGATGTTCCAATTCCCCTTGCTACAAAAACATATTACTCTCAGAGAAGTAATCGTCTTCGGTCAGCTCTGACCCATCTTTACTGTAAGGCATCAACTAAAGAACTGTATATTGACGCGGCGAGTCCAAAAGTGTCACTGGAGAACATGACTCTGCTACAGACTTCATCTCAGGACTCTTCACTTGAACCAATGGATGACCTAAACAAGAAGGTTTCACCTTTTTTTTTTTTTTTTCTTTCATTTACATTCTAAGTTCTAAAATAATGTATTGGCTGATTTTTCCACCTATGATGAGCGCCCATATATCATTTGTTCATCCACATATGTAGCATAAATAAATGGACTTATAAGTTGAGCCTTTAAATCTCCTCACATCCTTATGTTTTTCATTTTTAAATGTTAAATCACATCTACATATTTTTGATATTTATTTATTTGTCCTCTATATTATGCTCTAAATTGCATAACCCAAAAGGGAGAACATTCGAAACTATATGTCATTACTCATTGGGGGTATTAAGGTGGGTTGAGAGGATCTTGAGGTTGCTTGTTTGCAATATACTGGTGATACTATTCTCTTTTTAGATGTGGACTTATGTTTCACAATTGCAAGAATTATGAGGGAATTTTTGTGGTTTGATTTGAGTGCTGAGAGAAAGGCCACTTAGTTGTCGGGTATGTTGGTGTTCAATATGTGAGGTGGAAAGTGACATAGTATTTGGTGTTTAATAACATTTTCCACATTTCCCTTTTTGCTAAGTGGTTATGGTGATTCCTTAAGAAACCAAACTCTTTGTGGCATAGGCTAATCAAGAGTAAATATGGGCTTCAAAAGCTATTTAGCCAAGTTTTTATTTATTTATTTTTATACTGCAAACATTGACAATGTTTGCCAAACAATTTCAACATGGCCAATCATGCCTGTATTTCTTATTTCTCCATTCTTATGTTTTTACTGTCTTTTACTCTTTTTCATTATATTATCCTTGCCAATAAGCCTTTTGAGAATTGGTGAGATACAAGGTGGTATCTGTGTTTCTCATGCAAGCCCATGAAAATTCATTTCAAATGTTATTATTTCTTTTCTCTTTCGAAGTTCAAAATCAACGATGGGTATCTTGTTCATACATATGGAGGATTCTTAAATTAATAAGTTTACTATTCTTGATTCTTTTCCCTGTCTTTGTAGACTGTCTTATCTTCACAACGCTCATTTTCTTCATTTTTCTCCATTGATGGAGGTTTCATGCTTCCATTTCATTCCATTTACACCTAAGAAAGAATCTTACTGGGCGAGAGATTGAGGAATCTATTAGGTTACATTCTCAAAAAAATTACTTCTCATACTTACAAATATATATATATATATATATATATAGGGTTTAATGTATATCAGTTGACTGATATAAAGTTATATCAGTTGCACAAATAA
>JAYMTK010000087.1:0-34505 GCA_036897405.1 Pelargonium myrrhifolium | reverse complement strand
CTCGGAAAGAAGGGGGTAGTCGCGTGTGTAAGCATAGAAAAAGGGAACTCACAGCGAACCGTAAAAAGAGAAGGGAGGCTTTCTTAAGCTTCGTAATTCTTTTTCTTTGGTTACTTTCTTTTTATAAATAGAAAATAAAATACAAGTCTTCAAAACTTAGATGCAAGCTTAGGGGAAATCTCTAATAGGGGTACACTCATTTAAATGTATTCTTATCAGATTTAGGGAATATTAAAGTCATGGGTTTCCAAGTGTAACTGAAATATTCCAAAATTCAATATGACAGAATTTCCTATTAGTAAAAGGGGCCTTGTTCCTTATTTAACTTACTAGGGATTTACTTTAGTCCTGTATTTAGTAGTCCATAAGAGAAGTCATTAAAAAGTAAGACTTAACCTAACTAGCAACAAGGAAATAAGTTCGAAAATAAAAACCATAAAGATTATTCCTTAAAAGAAAGAATCAAAGAATTTCCTAGTTTTTAAATATTCCTAATAGGTAATTCAAGGTTGTTGTTGTGTAAAATTGGGAGTTTATAGAGTAGTATCCATACAAAACAAAAAGAGGTAGGAATTCAACATCATACTGGACATATTAGAAAAGCTTCAAAACGGAGGAAATACTAATACTACGGCGCCCCTGCTTGTTTTTTAGCACACGTAAAAGGATCATACAATCAGTTTATTGCTCTAATCTAGATTTGTTTGTAAGGATTTTTTTAAGTATTTACTATAAATCAAATGTTATAAAGGAAATCTATAGAAGTGACTTTTTAGTTGCTGTTCGGTAACCTCTCTTTGCCCCCTTTTCCCTTTACCTGAGATAGCTGTATAAAGGAGTGGCTGTTTTAGTAATATAATATAAATAGAAAAAAGACTCTATCTTCTAACTACAAATTTTACTAAGAAAGGGAATGACCACTAATTGAAGAGATACAAAAACGGGTTTGATTTAATCACTTAGGTAATTTTTCCTTTTGAGATTGTCTTTTTTTGTTGCTAAGGCTAAGGAATACCCCTACTTAACTGCCTTATGCATCGTTGTTATGGGGGGAAAATTCTTATAAGTAGAATTTAATAGTCTTTCTTACCGACTGCAGCGTAGGTTAAAGGGAAACTCATTCTAGTTTCTTGAATCGACAGACCTTATGACACACAAAGGACTTCTCTATATTTGCTTTGACTTATTGACCTTGATTTACTTGTTTATCTTGTTCCATCGACTTACCGAAATTTCTTAATGACTTACTTGTTACTTCTGTATTTGTTTGTAGCTATGGATCCTAGTAGCAGTTGTTGGAATTAGAGCTATACTCTTTTTATTTTATATCTATTCCCTTGCCTTGTATTACTACCCGATTCAAAGGATTTATAAAGACTCTGAGGAAATATTCCTTATTTTTTTTTAGTTTGAATGAATATCCAAAGTTAAATAAGAAAGAGATTTACCCCAGAGAAAATAACCCTAACCTAATTCCAAATGTATGCTTACCCCTTTATTAAGGGACCTCAAACCCAAAATGAGAATTACTGGAGAATGACGACTAAACTCCGCTAAGGAAGGAACCCCCGAACTTTTAAACGCAAAGTCCAGCAAAAAGATATTGTACTAAAAAGAAACTAGGGGCTTAAAACTTTAATAAAAATCCCATTCTAACATCCTCGGTCTTATTTCATTTCCATTTCTAAATGCATTCTTTGTATTATAAAATTCCTTTAACGTTAACTCCCAAATGGGAGACTCTTTTCAAACACGTGTACAAGTGGGGTACCACATAAACATAATCTAGACTATACTCCGATCTAGTGCAGCTATTATACACTGCTTAAATTAAAGGGCTCCTATGTATTACTAATATAATTGTAGTTATATATAAGTAGGTAGATTGCCTGCCTATTAGTAATCAGTAGTTATTGTTATGAATTGTAAAGTATTACTCTTTAAATTAAGTCTGTTAGTAATAGAATTTAATAATAGATTGTATTCGTTATTAAGGTATATCACTCTGGGTCTTTTGGAGTTACACTGACACGGGAGAATAGGACCCTAGAGAGATTAGAGACGTTTAGTCTTCTGTAGCTTGGTGAAGGAGAATTTATATAGTAGTTATACAGATACTGACTTACACACTACGAGAAACAAGCGCTTCCTCTGACTTGATGTACTAACTGCTGCTAGACTTCAAAGAGTTCTTTTTACCTATAACAGGCTAGACTCTCTTGTTAGGAAGACCTATTGTACCCCCTAATGTAATGTCTTCTTTTTGGTGTTAGGCATAAGTAAATCCAGGAACTTTTGTATTATACCCATTCTATTAGAATCTTTACTAATATATATATTTTAGACTTGCATGACCGAAGATTCTCTTTTAATTCTTTTTTAATAAAAACCTATGAAGTACCCTTACTAAAGATCAATGACATTTTAGAGAGAAATTTGGGTATTATTTGATTTAATAACTAAACCTTTTTCTGATCTTTTACTGGAAGAAACTCTTTAACAAGACAGCTTACTTGTAAAGTACTTTGGAATAAGTCGAGTCATTCTGTAATCAAGGAGTTACCTTTAAAGTAAAGCAAGACTTTTAGTAGTACAACAAAAGGGAACTCTCATATAAAGTACCCTTAGTAAATATTAGACTTTCCAGGTTGAACCAAGTTAATGCTTTCTAGAATAGTTTCGGTTTGTCCAGGGAAGTTTATTAAGGTTTGGTTACATTCGAGCTTTTAACTTAGAAGCCGTTTTCCAGATATAGGGTGGGTAAGCTCCTATAATAAATAGTATAAATAAAATAGCTTACTTATATAAAGTATAAAAAATGCTTTTCATTACTTCACTGTTCTGGTATTCCACCGAGAAAGGAATAACTATCTAAAATTAGAAGGGTATCGGAAAAAGTCTTATGATAAGGTCCTTGGAATGCTAAGGAGTTTTTAAGTCTTGTTATACAAGGTCTGTCTAATATTAGACTATACACTTGAATAGATAATTTTAGACAGCATTAGCGACTAAGGAAAGGGGGCTCCTCCTGTCCCTAGCTCTTCTTAACGAGAAGAGTTTAAACCAAATAGTATATAAAAGAGTCCCTTTTACCGACCAGTAACGAAGTGAGGGAGAAAAAAAGGGCTTATTAGTATTTATTTAAATAGAACATTCATACACTATAACCACACTAACAAGAGAAAACTTTCACTTCAGTTCATTTACTGTAAAGAATTTACTCCCCAACTAGACTACTCTCCTACAAAGACCTTGGAACTCTCTGGTCTCAACTAAAATAAGGTCTTTATTCTGGCTAGTTGTATTTGGTTATATAAAATGCCTTGTTAAAAGTACAAAAGCAGCAAAGGCTTTCAGAGTTCGATTTCCTTTTCATTATTTACTTTCTTCCGGCTAGCTTGTAGAAAATCCCTATATATCTGAGAAAGCAAGGGCATAGGTCTCATTTAAACTTGTAATATAGACAGGAAAGGCATAATACTTTAAGGAATGAGTTTCAGTATACGCAAAAAACCCTTCTTTTTTAGGTAAGGAATAAAAAGACTTTTGTTTTCTGAGTACGGGGAACCTTAGATTCTGTACAAAGCTTGCTAATAGTCCTGCAGTCTTGTACAAACGATATAGGATCCATAATAGATCTTTTTAATTCGGTGCCTAAAACCTACCACCGGGTTTCCTTTGAAAGAACTGAAATCGCTTAGTTAGATAGAAATAGAAAAAGCTATGTCTCTGGTTAAAAAGGTTTTACTTTTGAGTAAAGACTCTAGTGAACAAAAAGCTAAAACGCTCGTTAATTTACAGGTATCTAAAAGGTTCAAAGAACATTGTCAGGACATCCCCCTTAAAAAAGGGTAGACAAAACCATTAAAGCTTGGTTTAGACTGGGGTTCTCTTTACTAATTAAACCAACGAATCCAAAAGGAAGCCCTTTTTACCTTATCCTTGCATTGAAACTGGTTAAAGTAGGTCTATATTACCCCGAGGCTTAAAAATATAATAGGGAGTTTTTTGATAAAGAGTACTAAACGGGGCACCCCTAGGAAGAACAAACAGTAGGTATTATGTCCCCTTAGATTTGTCCCAGTAAAAAGGAGTTTCTTCAAATAAGATAGAAAAAGATTGAAGTTTTCTGCCGATCCGAATCTAAATTAGTTTCTTAAGACCCTTTTCCTTTAGACATTTAGAGGAGTTATACTACATATCGGGATATCCGGTTAAAACCACGCTTTATAATTTATAATAAGGGCAGTCTCGTATTTTGTTTAGTCAATACAAGTTTAAAGGATTCCCTTGTAAATTTTATGGGCACCTTCTTAGGAATATAGAGGAGACTGCATGGAGCAATTTACAATAAAAATTCACCTCGGGTATAATAAGAAGATAAATAAACTTTAATCAAAAAGTAGGAAAAGTTAACGAATCAACAAGAAGCCAAACCCAGTCTTAATTTTTGGATATATGGAAATCAAAGGGACTCGTAAAGCTAGTAATAAAGGAACCCAGATAAAAAAAAGTCGCTATCTGATCCGGAATGCCCTAGTGCCCGCGTGTATACTTCTTAAGATGATTTTGATCCTTTTATTGCGTTAAAATTCACTCTGTTTTAATTATTTACTTCTTTGCCTAGTGGAAGATATAAGGCTCCCGTTTTTATTGTATAGGCCAAGCCCTCTTTACCTAACTCAAGTGAACCCCAACTAACAAGACCTCTTAGGTTCTTAGATTTGCCTTGTCCTTTACTTTGAAAACTTTAGCGCCTGAAAACCTGTAATATCAAACCTTTCTATAAATAGCCAAATCTGAGTCTTCTCAATTTCCTACGGATCCCTCTCAAATAACAACACCTTAATCTTGTAAAACTAACTTAATTCCCGAGCTCTTTAATGAATACAAAAAAGAATATTCTTCTGGGCGGTTCTTCAATCCCTTACTCGGATACTCTAAGGACATGAAGAAAGCAACCCTCCTATTTATCTAGCTCTTCCCCGCGAGATAATCTGTCAATAAAGTAAAGAATCAGTTACCTATTTTACTGAAAAAGGAGTCCTTTTTCTATATAAGTGATTCTCATTCCTAAAATAAGGGTCTTCAGCTTCCACAAGAACTTCACGTAAACAACTCAGGAATCTAGGAATTAAGGAATATCAGGTATTTTTTTATGGTTTTTTATACTTTCTATTAAAATTAGAGGTGTAATTATACTTTGGAATAATAAGGGATTCTTTATACACGGGCAAATAAAGGGTATACCCGCTCCAATAACTAACAAAGCCTTCCCTTTGCAGCTTCTTCTATGTTGTATATCTTTTTGTACTAATTTGTTGTTATCCTAATTGAACAAAACCAACAAGCAAAATCTGTAGCATTCCTTTTTACTAAGAACATACATTGAAACTCTATCTCAAGATCTTTAATTGGAAGTAGAACCCCCTTACTACTAAGACCCTCTAGAGGTCTCTCTGAATAGGCACCCCCTTTTTTATAGTGGGAGCCTTTACTCGCGAACTATCTGATTGTTTCTGAAAAACCGACACTATATAGTCAAATTATGTATTCTTTAGGACTTTTTCTTAATTAAATCGAGTATACTATTATTCGAGTAGTTAAAAATCTATAATCTGAATCAAAATTATCACATGCAATTCTTGAATAATTGGGTCTAGCACTTTAATGTAGTTCGTTCGTACAGGTTCTCTTTTCGGGGCACCTTTTATTAAACTAGTAAGGATCGGGCTCTCCTTAGTTATATGTCAGCTACAGGATTCAACAACGAAGCGATAAAGTGGAAACTTAACTTTTGAGGTCAATCTTGTTAGCGCGGACTGCTTTTAAAGTCTTAGTAGTCATGTGTATATTTATCTATAAGGTATTTCTTTCATGTAAATTGTTCGTGAAAATATCTAGTAAACCCCTTTTCGTTCTAAAACTATAGGATAGGGAATGCAAAACCTTATAAAAGGCTATTTGAGAAAACTTATAGATTGGGAATAGTTCTAAGATTAAGTAATTTATTAAATGTAAATAAAGTCTTAAGTTTGATTCTGAGCTCTCTCTTCCTACCTTACTTTATTAAGATTAAGTAAACCCTAACCTGAAAGGAAACTTTGAAAGCAATCGTCCGGGTTTCTACAGCTCAGGTCGGTAGGAAAAGTAAGGATTTTCCTTTCTATATACTTTCTTGAAGTTGCTTAATACTTTGTTTACATATTTGTTTTGTTGTGAGACTTTTTTTTTCCGTCGAAGAATATATCCAAAAAATTCTATAAACTAGCTTGAAAATTTGGGCAAGATAAGTGGTTAATAAGGACTTAACTAAAAGCATAAAAAAGAACCCTTTTTCCAACAAAAATGGGATAAAGTTTTTTGAGATCCCACTTTGGTTCCTCTAAAAATAGCAAGATATTCCAAAATCAATTAAAACGTCCTTTCTTTCTATTACCGAAGTAAAAGCCAGTTAGCTAAGACAGGGTGTAAACTAGTCTAGTTAACTGCTAAATCCATTTGTTACTTTTCCTCTTGTCACTCGCTTTATAACGAGGAGTTAAAGGCTTCCAATCTATTTAGTGTGGTCAAAATATATGATATAGACAAACGCGAGAATTAACTAGCTATCTTCACTTTCCTACCCTAGAGCAACCTGAGTCCTATGAAATTTTATACAAACCGAAGCCTCCTTTTAATACTTTTTTGAATATTGAGGAACCCCATATTTTTAGGATCTAATAAACTTTAATTTACAAGTAAAAAGCACAAATAACTATGAATTCGTTGTAAAAAATACCTGAGAAAAAGCTTCCTTAAATTTAGACTAGTTATATCAAAAATCCAAAATGTCATCGAAGTGGACACAACAAGTCAAGCACCTATCCTATGTAAATTAAGTAATCTTAACAAAAGGGTTTTAATTCTAGTTACTCATTGGAGAGGCCCGTTTCTTCTTACTTTTTTGTACTCCGAGTAAGAACCAAGTCATATCTTACGTTGGTACCCGCGTTAACCGCTCGAGGGTTATGTAAAAACGGGAACCTACACGTCGAATTTAGCTTAATCAAAGTTCAAACGAAAGCTTATTGTTAGGGTAGGTTTTGCAACATATACTGCGCCGTAAAAAAGAGCTAAACTTAATTCATGATGTAAAAACCTTAGTCTAAAAACACCAAGGATCCAGTTCATTTTTAAAGTCTCGGGCTCAAAGAGCGAAATTTGAGTTGTTTGTACTCTATTAAAGGGATCAGAAGCTAGAGTACCCAAAAAAGTCACGCAACCATAAACGCCGGCTAAAATTTCTATACCAAGAAGCTTTTCTCTTTGTAGAAATTCAATTTGATACCAGAATATAAAAGAAAAGTAGCAGAAATTGTCTAAACACTTTAGTAATAATCCGCATGGGATCCGGGATAGGTTGTGAGTCAACCCTAGCCTAGGGAACCTTAAAGACCTAGTGTACAGCTAAAAGGAAGGCAGTCTAGTATTATCTTTCTGAACTTAGTATTGTATAGTATTAGTCAGTTACTTATCTAGCTTTGCTTTAGTGCTTTGGAAGCTTCTTTGACTTACTTGCTTAATGACTTCTTTCTTAACAGATATCAGACTCTTAAGAGCCTTTCCAAAATGTAGCTTCCGTAACTGAGTTTTCTTATACATATCCTTTAGTTAGCAGCCTGCCTTACTCTATGGGCCCTAAGGATATTCTTAATTTACTTGCAATCACCTAGAGTTCCTCTTATTTCTTGAAATTGAAAAGCTGATTTAATTACCCCTCAAACGGAGAAAAGGATTTCTTGCTTGTAAGTGTATTAAAGTACAGCCTGCTGGATTTTATTCTATGTAAGGTATTTCCTTTTGAACGAAATTTGTGCCAATATTTTAAGTTTATAAAACATTTATAGTCTTTGGAAGTGTTAAAGCACCCTGCATCTCATTTAGTCTAGTACTGCATTACTTAAAAAAGAAAAGATTACCGAGGAGGTCTAATAGAGGGGTACCTAAGTACAACTATGTCTCAAAGTTTAGACTATACTTAATCCGGGTTTTCATGTGACTGATGGAATACTCAATTGGGTTACAAAAAGAAATGCCAGAGCGTCTTTCCTTGTGGTCCTCATACGGTGCTCTAATCAAGAGGTATTTTGGCATTGCAGTACAATCTAATTTTCGGGATTCTTTAGATATCTCTTAACAAATACATTTCAAATTTGTT
The DNA here is from genome assembly GCA_036897405.1 of Pelargonium myrrhifolium. Classification (NCBI taxonomy): domain Eukaryota; kingdom Viridiplantae; phylum Streptophyta; class Magnoliopsida; order Geraniales; family Geraniaceae; genus Pelargonium; species Pelargonium myrrhifolium. The sequence continues at coordinate 26,305 of JAYMTK010000087.1, read as the reverse complement.
GGCAGTGTTTATACAAAGGAAGGTAGAAAACTAACAAACAAAGGGGGAATCCCGTAAATTCCATTCTTTATGGGGTTCGCAGGGTGTCGTAAACTACCTTAAAAGTATGAATTTATGTTATTTCAAAAGGCTGCCCTAGTACAATACAAAACATTCGCCTTATCTCCAGGACTGTGGCGAATAGGATCGGGTATATAAGCTACTTTTTTGACCGAGTTTCGCGGTAAATTTTAAAATTGCTCTACCTGTTCATATGGGCTAGATAGGAGGGTTCTAGATCTTGGGTGTACCCTTGGCTGCCCTTTAGCAGGGCTTTAGTTATGAACAATTAGAGAAGGTGCCGTCTGGAAGAAAAGTATCAAATCCCTAGCTAGATATATAGACTGCTAGGAGAATTAAGAATCTTCTAGGTAGAAGAGAGACCCCTCCTTATAAACATTAGAAAGGTATGCTATAAAAGACCCCTTTTTGATTAAAATCACTTATTATAGAAGTTAAGGAAAGATACTCTAGCCCAGGACAACGACAAAGTTGTGGTCAAAAGCGGGTACAATAAAGAGTAGTACATAAATTCTACTAGAGTCTAACGTCGGTTCAAAAGCACCCGTTGGTGTAATGGGCATCAACCTCTAATAATTAATACCCTATGAAAGTATAGTAACATTAGCCGGGAACTCCTGGACTCCTTTCTATAACAAATGGAACTCTTATTAGTGGTACACAAAAATTGTTACAAAACCTTGATAACAATAAAAAGCTAAAGTTGCATATACACCCATTAAATTAAGGAAGGGACCCGGTTATAACTGGGGTTTCTTTTTTTAGATTATATTGAAATATCCTGCTATTTATATATATTATGACTTACAGGAAGATACTTAGGAATTGTTCTTCTCTTAAACTACTCTAAGATATCCAGAATTTCTTCAATTAAGTAAGAGCCAGGAGTATATCTAGAATCTTTTTCTAGAACTGGAATACAAATTCTTGGGCTAAAGTAAAAAAGTAACTATCAAGGGCTAGTTCCGCATTTTTACTTTGTTATTTGAGCAAAATCCAAAATCTAGTAAACTATAGTTAGCTTTTGTAGGATTATATAACAGGAGAACCTTGTAGAGTAGCTAAAGCAAGACCGCTTTGTTGTTTTTGAGCTGAAGGTTTTGAGAAAGTAATGTTTTTCCATAGCGTAGGATGTATATTTTATATTGCGTTGTTTTACTATAGGCCAAGAATACATACCTTTTAACTAAGCTAAATAATTTAGGGGAAAGTCCCTTTTAGCTAATTAGGTAAACCCCTATAAGATTTGCGGTTAGACTTTAATTCATCAGAGCTGGGATTTGGAAAAGCTCTCCTATAGTAACAAGATTTCTTAATAACTGGATTTCTGTAAAAAGGTATCCTCAGTCTCGTAGTTAAAAGCGCGCCCACGTAAGCAAACTAGCCAATTGCTTTATTAAATATAAGAATTGTGCGCTAATGTGTAAGTTTCTAAATAGTTCTAAAGCTCCAAAGCCATCCATATCTACTACTACATAAAGTCAAATCTTATTTCTTCCTTTTGTCAGGAATTACTAATTATTAAGACTTCTAAATTCTATTTTCTTTATTATTTACTAAGAATACCTACACTTAAAACAATAAAAGGATAAGGAAGCCCTATATATGTTACTTTTTTAGAAACTGAGAACCATTCTAGTGGGCATTCCTATACTTCTTACAAAAGCAAAATGTCTCCTTTATTTAAAGCAGACTGATTCTCTAAGCTACGGAGACTTCCTAATATTAAACAAAATCCATAGTAAATAAGGATTATTCTTTCAATAGTAAACTACAACTTAAGTACTAAGTAATTAGGAAATTTTTTATAGAAGTCTTTACCGAACTCCTAAAGAATTTAGCTAAGCTTACATCTTTATACTATAAAAAAGTAATTCCTTTATTCAAAATTTATATACTCTTAAGTCAAACTTCTTAAGGCAGCTAGCAAAACATTTTCTTGGTTACCAGTCAGCAAAGATATCCTTATATATTCTGGAATCCGTGTATATATTAGAACTCGTTGAGAATCCTTTCAAATTAAAAAAGGAGTAGTTATCCTCTAATAGAAAACCTTGAGGCATCCTAGGCTTGTAAAGTCTGGAATTTTCATTATATATAATATATAGGGTATAAGGAAGGACTCCCCAAGTATCTTCCTTTCAACCGAACACTTTTCTTACAAAGTCTTTATTTTAAAGTAGAAAGATTTAAGTGTGGAGTCAGCCCTACTTCTATTTATAAATAAGCCCTGACTATTTTTTTCAGAATAAGCGAATAACTCTTATTTAGGAATCCCGGAGACTTAAGATTGGACTCCTACAGTCTAAGTACTTACTTACTTTCAAAAGATAAATATGACAAGAATAGTAAATTAAAAGGGATTCCCAAGATAAAGCAATGTTTTAATTGATTTAAATAACTTATAATAGGTCTCGTAGATTACTCATAAGTCCTCTAAGATTACTAACAAAAAGAGATCCTACTTAAAAATACAAACTAAAGAGAAAAGGGTCAGTCTATATAAACGAAACTTACAAGTAGAGTTAATTTCTTGGTACCTGTATTTAAGAATTTCCTACTAACTAAAGTCCTTGTTAACCGGAGTTTTATTAAATGATTCCTAAATCTCATATAGAGAAAATTAAAGTAGGTTCTAGACTATAAAATAGATAATAACTACAAATTCCAGCTATTTAAACAAGTAGTTTGAGGAATAGATATAACCTATATTTTAAATACTTAGCTCATTTCTTTATGAGTTTCGGCGTTTTCCGCAGTAAGAAGTTTAGGAATTACAAATTGTTAGCTTGATTTGTCACTTTATTAATAAAAAAGAGTACACCCCTACAACCTCTATGGAAAGTCTTTTGTTATAGAAGTACCCTTTTTTGGGAGAATTTACTTACAATAATCCTAGAGCTTACGGATAAAATCAAAACCCGTATTTTAATAAGTTACTGGAATTCCAATAGACTCAGTTACAACTTTAATGCTATAAACAACTGCACTTTTATTAAAAGTCTTGCTAAGGTCCTTTATTCTTTTTTTGTTTTATCTGAACACGAGCTTGTAAGTAAGTGAACTAACGATCAATATTCTATCTAAGAAGGGGCGTGGCTACTTATCCACTGCTACTATGTCAGGGCATTTTACATATGTTGTGTATAGTATATGTCAGTTTTTATAAAGAATACTTGTTAGGAATGTATCGCACTAAATTGCTTCGAAAAGATATACCTTAAAGTAAGCGCGAAGGGTGGGAGTCTAACTAAAACTTGGAATTCTGTAAGTAGTCGGTAGTAATGGGGAGGGGCTTTAGGCTTGGGTTTTACATTTTATACCTCATCCTTTGGTTTACGGAAAAAAAGAGTGTATACCAGCTTAAGAGTTCTTTCTACTATCGTGCTTTATTTACCTTTTCAAAGGAAGACTGGGACTGGTTTTCTTACAGGACTTTTATTGATAATGTCCTATACCTGTAAGTCTTGTTTACATAAGTATCTTATACTACAGAATAAAGAAAACCGAGCTTGATAGAGTGCTCTACTAGAAACGGATTTAGTTAGTCTTTTTGAATGTGAAACCAATACGACGATACGAAAAGGAAATCTTGAAATTTTAGTAGATATAGAGGTTCCGGATACTAAGACTCTCTTTTATTTTATTTAACGTACTGGAGAAATACTGGCTACGAGCTTCCATACTCATTAGGTTAACTCTATTCCTACGGATTCTTGCCTTAAAAGCATGGGTAGGTTTAAGAGGAATATTAAGAACCTTAGTAATATGTCATGAAAGTGGGACCCCTTTAGTATGGAATAAACTACTCATTTCAACAGGGAGAAATCCCGTGGACCGAAATCCTAGATATATTTAATTCTGTATTAAACTCGTGGTCATTCCAGAAAGTTTTAGAGAAAAGGGATAGATACTAATTATAACGTAAGTAGAGAGTCATAAACACAAGCGGCACGTGGTCCTGTTTTTAACAGATGCTTCTTTTTCTAGAGTTTGTTAGAAGTTCCTCATCTCATTTTTGTTGAACAGCCATAAGGTTTACCTCGACTTGTATAATGCTAAGAAACTCAGAAGCCCTTGATAGAAAAGCTCTTATAGAGGATCTCCTTTTTATATACAAGTCTAAGTACCCAGTGTATAAGGAAGTCTATAGTTTAACCTTAAATATTGGTAATTTATATAGAGCAAAAGCAAGACCCTCTTAGATTAGAAAGAAATGTATTTTCTCTTTAGTAAGTACCAGACTCGAACTTTGTACACCACCCTCAAAAGGTGAACATAATGAAAATTTCACGGATTTATAACAGGTTCTCTCGAGAATTGGAGCTTATAGGCTTCTGTTTCTAGTCTTAATGAATATGCTGCTTAGCTTTTTAAAACCCCAAAAAGTTTTGCATTATATCCGCACTATATTCAAGTAAACTAAGTGCACTGGGGGCTAAGGGATTCCACTACTACTACTGAGTAGTTTTAAGTATTCACTAAATACTAAAGCGTCAACATTTCTATGCCGATTCGCAAGGGTTCCTAAGATTCATGGCTCTTGGTAGTTCAGGCTTGACTGTAGATCGGGTCTTGGTTATAAGTATATAACTCTTACGGGCTACTACTGGACCTAGAAAAATATTTAAAGACTAAATGCAGTGATTTTAACAAATGAAAGGGTACCTGAGAGACTATAGGATTGCGTTTTGGCAAAGAAAGAATTGGAACAAGCTTCTTAGATGTGATTGTGAGTTTCTTATAAAAATTCTTAAATATTTTTGATTTTGTACCCTTAATTTATAACGTGGATGCCCTTCTATTGGACTCTCCTTTCTTAGTTAACTTAGGATTGCAATAAACATAAAAGCTAGTAAAGCTACTTGAGGAGTCATATAGTATATAACAACCAAGAAAAGTTCCTTTTATTTTTAAGGAATCTGTGACACGAAAAGGATCTCATAGGCATCCGTAACTAAAAGAAGCACCTATATTTAGTGTTCTTTTGGGTATTTTCATTAATCTTTAATTCTAGTTTTCTCCTAGGGTTTCTTCCTGTAATGTATATTATTATATGTTCTTGTTCTAAGTCACAACCGCCCCGTATTTCATTATTGGAGGATATACTTAAAGTGTCTCTAACAATTCTATGGTAGTAATAACTAAGGCAGCTTTTTTGTTGGAGTGGGCCCTCTAAGAAGTTCAAAAAAGTTAGGAATATTGGAGATTTCATACGTTTAAATCCCATTATTTACATATTAAGTGCTAATTAGAGGCAGACATTACTCAGTTTTTTCTAGTAGAGATATCTCTATAAAAGTCTTTTTTGTATATCTCGGTTTCTAGTAAGAAAAGAATCCCCTTATGGACGCTATAGTACTATCCAAACTATCCAATACGTCATAAATAAAGATAAAAAAGAAGATTATCCGGTTTCGGACCCCTTTCTTTTTTACAATTCAGTAATTAAAGACGCCCAAGGTTGATTCGATAAAAGAAACCACCTTAGGAATAAAATGAATAAAAACCCTAAGCTAAGCAATAAAAAAGAGACGGAGGCCCCATTATATAAATGGCAGAGTTTGCAACACAAAAGAAGTTTTATCGAGTGAACGGTAGAGATTGGATCTACTAAAGTATTCCTTAAAAAAGGTAAGTGAACAACAGAATCTTAAGGTATCACAGGGAGTGTGCCGTGAAGGCAAGATTTATCTTGCAAGTATTTGCCTCTTAAGTGTGAGTGAGAGCCCTTTCCTTATTCAATTTTATTACCACTACTACCCTACTACAGCCTTTCCAAATATAATAGAAAAAAGTTAAGTTATTAAGTGATTTCACATGGATTACAGGGTTCCGTAAAGGAAGCCCTTGAGGGGTGAATGAAGCGAGCTAAACTAAAAGTTTTAGAGCTAAATGTTAGTTAAACTCTTGATATTTCTATATAATAAGTATATAGCGCCAAAATTCAGGAAAGAGGCATCCCGATACTCCTAAAAAAGGATCCCTATTTTTTTGTCCTTAACTAAAATACTTTATTGATTTATAGCTAGCTAATAAATACAATTGTAAAAAACTTAGTTAGATAACATAATTCAGAGATTACCCTATATAGAATTAAATACTGTTTAGTTTTCTTGCTTATCCTGTTGATAATTAGGGGATACAAAAATGTATATAAAGACGGAAATCTTTCTCTTTAACTTAGCAGTTTCCTTAGTTTTTTTAGATACTCAATTCAATATAGCTCTCCTATTATCCAGAAATATCTTAGACGTGGCTTTAAAAAGCTTTCTTATACCATTATTAGTTTGTACTAATCTGTGTTGTTTGTTTTGTACTGATTTACTCTTCTTCTCTAACTAGCTGAGGACATGCTCCCCCTTTATAATAAAAATTTTTTTGTTACACTAAGACAAAAAAGAAACCAAAGCTCTTAACTCACCACTTCAAAATGCAAACTTTTTGTACGAGACAAGCTATATAATATAAACCTTTCCACTATAAAAAAGAGGTGCAGTATCCATACTTCCGATGCTATATTAATCACGCTTCTTTTAGAACAAGGGCAGTTTTACACTTGAGATTTACAAGTATTTGCTTAGTCGTTCAGATGTATAATTACCAAAAGATTTTTTAGATATACATTACAACCAAGTTAAAACCTCCTACTTACTCATTTAGTCATTTTACTAGATATTAATATTCGAGCGAGTCTGTATATCTAGTCTTTTAAACTTGTTTTCCTAATATCAAATTCAATCAACCTGTGCTATAAATATCTCATGCTTGCCCTTTTTCAAGAACTTTATACAGAAGCTCGAAAGGGATATAAATAAATATTTACTAATAAGGAGCATTCCTTAATTCTTTTTCTTTAGTGGGGGTTAGTTAGTAGGGTAACATAAAATTCACAAAGGTAAAGGTTTACTGTAAATAGATGCTTCTCAAAGGGAATTTCTCCTTTTCTACTCCCGAATTTAGTAATGGATCTATCTATCTGTAACTGGTGAAACTAGATCTTTTACAAGGCAAAAAGAAGAAGTCATTTTGATTCGCTCGGATAGATATAGGAAAAAGTCTATTTTACAAACAATTAAATAAAACGTCTGTTTGCTTCCTATCAGTAGTGTTCCTTAGTTTTTTACCAAGTTTTCTGGATCAATAGAGGAGAGGATACTATATAATAAAATTTTCTTATACACAACAGTGTGCAGAATAAGCTTTCTAGTAAAAAGTTTATCCCATTTAGAATTACAACAACATAAAGAGTGATACCTTTTCAACGAGAGCACCTTATTTCATAAATATGATAAAAAGAATAATACAATAGAGTCAAAAAGTAACTTCTTCGGTTACCGATTAAGTATATCCTCTTTTTTGTCTATAATCAGAGACGATTAATAACTATATTATAAATGACTCAGTTAGAAAAGTTTACTATTTAGAGTCTAATTGGTTAGGAATAGGTACTCATAGAGTTCAAATACTACTCTTTTTAGTATCCCGGCTTTGACGACAGGCGCTTTTTTAAAATCTCAAATTTAACACCTCGACAAGGTACTGCTAAAATGGGTTTTAACAAAGTACTATTAAAAAAGAGAGAAACAGAGTAGGAGTAGGATACCCCTTACTCCTGCTAATATGAAACCTAAGTACGAAAGTAAAGGCGAGTACTTTTTCTAAAGATTACAAGTAGTCAGAGATACAGCGAAATTCCTTGATTGGAAACGCATATTCTTTAATTTTCTTTAATGAATCACAACTTAGTTTGAGCCCTAACCCCAAACCTGGGTTACATATCCCTGTCAATTTCCTTCTTCCTTTTTACTTACTTTGCCTTTTTTTATACAAGTTATTTCTTTTTCAACGCAGATTATGATTAAGTCTTTTAAAAGGCTGGAGTACCTTTGACATGAGAAAACTAACCTTAATAAATCCTTGCGAAGTTCAGTTGGTTTGAAATTAAGAAAGATTTTTTAATCATAAAAAGACATGCGGAATTCTATATAGAGCGGATGAACTGATAATAGTGTTTGTTTTCCGCGGTTATAAAAATTTCTTGGGTGTTTTGAAACCAGATGAATAAAATTAGCCGGTCAAATTCCCTATAATAAAATCCTAACCTACTTCATAGAAAGTAAGTGATAAAATAAAATTTCTGTTTTTCATTATGATAGTCACCAAGGAATTTTCCTAAATGTTTAGTGATTTGGTGTATTTGAACTTTTATATTATAAAGTCTGCGCAAACACAATAGGTATAGATTTAAAAGACCTAGATTATCTTAGTTTCCGACCAAAAGGATAATCGAAATAACAGCAGAAGGAAAGCTTTAGCTTCGACACCTGTTTATTATTCCACAAAGTTACAGAATCTTAATACAAAAGCACTAACTCCGGTACCCTGGTTCGCCTTGTTATAAAAAATATTCTAGGGTAAGAACAAGTGATAGCTTTTAGAACACTAGTAGGTATATAAAAAAGGGCTACCTTGTGCCTAAGCTTTATTCTGTAAGATAAGTTTATCAGATAAATAGAGTTTTTTCTATTTCCTCAAACTCAAAAGATTCCCTTATTAGACCGACTAGACTCAGCAAACTGAATTTGTCTATAGACTCTTTTTTTTACTAAGATTGTTATGCTATAGCTATATCATATCCGGTAGAGGTTGTATTTTGTAAACATTATTGCACGCTTTTCAAGGTGTGCTAAAGACTTGCTGCGCAAGAACTTAAAGACAGCCCCTAAGTCGTGAAAAGGGTCTCTTAGAATTTTAGAATTATAGGGGCTTCCTCTAGAGAGTAGCGTAGGTCTAAAGCAATCCTGTATCAAATCTTACTAACTTAAGTATATCCTTGATAATATGGGATCCCTGAATAGATACACTTGCTAAATCAGAGAAACTGTGGTAAAAAAGAGGTCGGAAAATACATAATTTAGGATATTGTTAACGCGTTATAGAGCTCCTATTAAGTATCTGCGGTTAATTCTCTCTGCTATTGAAATATTTGTGGTATCTAAAATTTTCTTCCTGTTCTCTTAATCTACGGAAAATTGTTCCGACAAAATCGAGATAAGTCTCTATATAAAAGCAAAGATAACTACCCCTTAAATCATTAGGGACTGAGGAGCTTTTTCAAGTGAATGATCTATGTTACAACTATCTAATGAAAAGGAAACTCATCTAGAACTTATATATAGGCTTGTTGAATGAGCTAAATCAGTTATAGTAAAACCGTAAGAACCTACTTTTGTTCAAATAGATTCTTTCGGTACCGTATAAGAGTTTCACTTCGTTTATCTGACTATATCCAAGTCTTTTTTATAAAGTGGAAACTAGTTCAAACCTTTTTGATAGAACTCAACCTTATATTTAACTTATAAAACAAAGTTAAGACCTTGAAACTTATAATATACCCTTAATGGGATAAAAAGGCGTAAAAGTACTAACCAAGTTCTATACTATATTTATATCAGGATACCTTAATTGTACACCTTTAAGAATTTCACAAACTACTTACCTCGGAAAGCTTTTCTAAAACTGAATTTGGTAACGACAACGGCAGAGATTAATAGAGGTTAATCCCTTGCATTGCATTAGACTTCTACTACGGAATTCTCTATAGAGGGGGGGGGTATAAGGCTCTCATTAAGCAGACAACAGTGATTTCCTAACTCATTTTTAATGCTACTACATAACAAGTGTTCCGAAAGAGCTCCACTATGAACTGAAATTATTCAAGAATTTCTTGCGTATTGTTTTCAGGATCCTTGTTTCTCAGCGCAGTCTTTTTAAATTTAGATTCTTTGAACAATTCTTTTTAATAAAAAAAACTTAGTCCTATGGGAATTCCATACTTTACTTTGAATTCGAATAGGACAGCGCGCATAAGAAAAGTTCATTAGCATGAATTGTATATATTTGGTTACCCTTTTTCTGTTTCATGAAGTACGGAAATTTCTTACTTAAAAAAGGTCGCAATTTTATCATAGTCAAGAAAGGGACCCCTATATTCCATGAATAAAGCCCAAGTTCTTTAGAGTTATACTTATCATACAAAAAAGAATTTAGTCGAAATGTTATAACTCAAGAGCATATATTCAAAAAATCTAACTTCGTATCTTCAGTTCGGGAATCCTAAAACCGAAAAAGCTTTCTAATAGCTGCTCGCCCTTTCCTTAAAAATTTTTTTAGAGTTGTATGGTGATAAAGGCACCTCTAAGTAATAGGGTAACGTAGAGAGATCCAAGATACCGAATTCAATTACTATAGGGTCTAAGCCCTTCGCTTAAAAAGAGGGCTTTTCCACTTGGCCATACGAGAAAAATAGGACACACGACATTCAACCTAAACTAACAGCTGCCGAATACTCACTTTTGAAGTAAAAAACTCGTGGGCTTTCCTTCTGAGGAGTAACCGTTTAAAAGATATAGCTCTTATAAAATACAAGAAAAGCACGACGTGGGAGTAGGCAAGCCTAAAAACGTTCAATGCGAAAGGCTTTTTTTTATTAATTAAAAATAGAAGTAAGATATGGGTTGCTGAGAGTAGACGTAGCCTTTATTTTTTTAGTTTAAAGCACAGAGTTTCGTAGAATTAAAAAAGGATTCTCGTGTTACTCTTTGGTAAACTTTAGGAGGAGTATAAAGCGCAATGCTACTCCATATTGTAGGGGATTTCCGTAAAGCAAGAGCTTTGTCTAGTATAAATAGAGTGTCCTGAAAGGGAGAAAAGTCCCTAAAAAATCTTCTTTAGACCTAGACTCGCAATTACCTGTTATAAATCTTTTGAACACGTTTGTGTCCACATAAAAATAGGTGGGCTTTCTGTCGAGGATTCATCAGCACAGAGTGAGGACTCCTTTTCCCGAAATTACTTTAAGTGCCCTTATCCATAAGTCAGTAAAACTAAGGAATTCTCCAAGGATCTTGCCTAGCATAACTTAGTCAAATAAGTATACTAGGTTAACCGCTTGTCCTAAGCGCCCCTGTTGTAAGGTTGGAATGTAGAGTTATACAGGTGTTAAAAAGAAAGGTTATTTATATAGTATTTAGTGGGAGTCCTTGCTTGGCTGGAATTTTGATTTAGGGTAATCTAATCTGGACAACTAGGTTGTGCAGTAATTAAAGAGTATTCTGGAACAGGGTTTAAAGGAAAGCTATAAATAGAAAGAAGGTAACTCTAAAGCCAGCATTTAGTATTAGGAAGTCAGTCAAATAACTTAACATTTAAACTAAAGATAAAGAGTTTTAAATAATTAAATTAAAGTGTACAAGGCATCTAAAAACGAGTTTATTAAGCCGATTCCACGGCCATTTACGTGCGTTATAACAAGCTTTAGTAACGACTTTTACAGGGCCCCCCGAGTCTGTGGCATAGATTAAGTATACTCATATTTTAAGCAATTCCGCTTTTGAGAAAAATACTTAGAGCATTCCTGTAATTTTCTTGTTGCCTGTAGCTTTTGTACTTACTACTCTATTACCTGGACCTGTATAGATAAAGTTATTAGATAGTATTAAGACATATTCCTCTTGTTAGCTATTCTTATGAGTTCCCTACTCTTTAGTCAATTACTTTAGTTTCTTTATACTCCAAAAAGTCCTTATTATTTATCTGGGACAATATTTACCGACAGTTTGCGTAACTGGTAATGCGTGGATACCTTTTGAGGCTTTTTAGAGTCCATATTTACTATACAATTCAAAATCCTTGTACTAGTTACAGAGGCAGTAAGCTCCCTTTCATTTTAGGACTTTTCCTTTGTAAAAACGAGGCTCGGTTCTATCTCAATTAGTTGTAAAACCTGTTGAAATGCTACCTACTCCCACTCAACAAGCATAGAGGAAACCCTTTTTTAATGAATATGCTTTACTAAGAGGGGTTTCTATTTAATTAAGTTTCTGGAACTCCGATGCTTGCTTACAGAACTCTAAAATAAGTACCAACTCAATCAAATAGAATAGCCTGTACCGACGGGGGACTCCTACAGTGTAAAAAAAATATACGTAGTATTTGAGGGGTCTTTCTTCTCTGAAAATCTCTAAAGTTTTATTACTAGTTTTTTAGTGTTATTTTTAAAGTTATAAGTAAATACCCCTTGTTTATACTTTTGTATACGTAGTTAAATAAAAATTGTTGTTTACAAGGATTTTGGGGGTATCACTAAGGTCCCAAAGCGGGTTACTCCTATGAAAAGTGAGAAATCCGCGAAAGCTTCGATACAACCCATCAGGAGAATTTCCAGCCATTATAAAATCTCCTAAAAAAAGTAAGATCCCCCGTTTATCAACTAAGTCAATAATAGGACTTACAGTTATAAAGCTTCTCTATTAATAACAAAAGGTATATTCCATACCAAATATAAATAGTTCCAGATCTAGGGATTACGTGATTGTCAGAGGTCTCCTAATATTTGCCAATCCATATTAAAAACTAAATCCGATTCCTCTACACCGGATTACTTTTTTTTATGCCACATAAACTACTTACGCCCCTTATTCTTCTGTATACCAAAAACTGGTAAGTAAAAATTTCAAAAAAAAAAGAGGATATTCTATAAAGCTATGAAAAACTCTAGTCTCTAAATTTCTCTGGGGTATCCGGTAACTCCTCTTAAAAAGTGCCCATAACACCATAATACACTAGACTATCTATTTAGATTTTCCAAGGGTTAAAGCAGAAGCTAGCTTGATCATAAAATTTCTAGAGATTCTAATAGGAGCTAACCCCTTCAAGATCTTTCTTTAATAACATGAGTAAAAACTTTCGGAAACCAACCTCCTAAAAATCTTACTATGATTAGGAGCCTCCAAAAAAACCTAGTTTTAGACGAGAAAGCTTAAAAATATCCAAATGGAACTCCCCAAATCTAAGGGCCCTTTCAAAAGCAGAGTTTGAAAGCGTGGGCTTATTAGGGATGTACGGGTAAGGTTGATAGACTCATTCCTAACACCTCTCATTAAACTAAAATTACTAATAGAATAGCTATATATATTATACTCAATATTCCATAACTATCCAATAACTCAAAAATAAATACAAATGCAATAACAACGAAAATCTAAGAAATGTTGAACTATCTTAATTTTATAAAGCATAGAATACTGGACAGGTTCGGCGTTTTAACCTCAACTAGGAATTCTACTCAGTGGCTATTAAATTACAATTCATGAGGGCTGCCAGTTGTCACTCCTTAAACTCCTAGGTATACAAAAGAGTCTTTTCTGTTTTGAGTTCCAGAAGATAACAGGATAAGTACAACCTTGACTTTACTACTACTTTTACAAGTAACTAAAACCCGTTCGCCTAAGAAAAGAGACTTATCAAGGAGATCCACCTTAATTAAAACAGGTACAGGGGAGCTGGGCTTTATATCAATTTAAAGGGCGTACCTCTTTCCTCTTGGCAGGATCCACTAAACTACATTCATAATTATTTCATTTCCATATTAAGTTAATTTTACTGCTCTAATCGGTAGAACCAAGTTTTATAAAAGGAGTGGTACATGTCCCTTACTTTAGATTAACAAAACCCCATTCAAAAAGCAGGAGTATAACTAAATTAGGTTCTTACTCTCTTCGATAAAGTGTAATTCCCAGCTCCTACTTAGTTACAAGAGCTAAATTTTCGGGATCATACAGGAAAAGTTTTTAAATTGAATTTGGGGTAAGCCCAATTCCCCCTTTTACGTCTAAATCCGGATAGTACAGTAGTTTATAGATTAGCATTTCTCACGAAGTTAGATATAACAAGTTAAAAAGCTTTTGTCATAAGCATCTGCTTTCAAAACGAGGGTCCCGGAGAATCCTTGGAATAACGCCATTAGGAGCTGCCCCTATTAAATCAAAGGAGGGTTTGTAGGGTCCCTTGTGTGTATATACTAGTAAAGAGATCTTATAACAAAGCTCTTTCTTACGCAACACAAAGCGAATATCTGGATAGTAAAAATATTGAAAAACTCTGGCTAAATAAAGTAGGGTAATAGGTATCCGGGTCTAAAACAAGGTTCGAGGCTTCGTTACTCAGCACAAGATTACGAGCCCTTGGAACTCCATATCAAGTCAACCAAAGACCTATTAAGATTAAGAAAATCCTTAGAAGGGAATAATATAGGTACACTACAAAAAAAATACCAAAAAGCACCGTATGAGAAGGCCCTCCTTCAAGTAAACACCTCGCCGCTCAAAATTAGCCAGAAGTAATCCTGTTTTAAATTACATCAAGTATATAGCAAAGATTTTTATACACCTTAAATTCAAGCTCTAGAAGGAAAAACGCTACCGCGAATATAGCTATACTTTTCTACGGAGCCTTTTTTAATTTAAATAAGATAGGCCTGCTTAGCTACCCTATACAAGGGTTTGAACAAGGAGTCTTGCCCGAAAAGACTCGATAAAAAGTACATAAAATTACTACTGAAAAGCCTCCTCGTTAATCAGATTAAAAGTACAGGAAATTACAAAGGCACAAAGTGTCTCTTATACCGGGTTTTCTAACTTGTTTTTTATTTAAACGGCAACCCAGATCCTGCAAAAGACTTATTCCTCTTAAGATCTTGTAAAAGCAAACCTAATTAAACTTAATATGTTATTAACTTTTTCTACAACAGTCCTTTGTAGATTTCTCCGAGCCAGCGCTTCTTTCTACTTAAAGTCTAGGGTAATTCCAGATAAAAAAGAAAATTACTTGTAAGTTTACTCTATGCACTAAAAATTAGCTTGGATAAGTTAGGAGTCCCGAATTACTAAAAAGAGGAGCTTTTACTAGTTCTAGTTTCAAGGGGTCTTTGGCAGTAGTATCCTATGTTCCATATTAAAGCTTTAGAATCTCCATGGGTTTTTAATATATCCCCAACTAAAAAGACTTAATTAATGCCTAAGAAAACTTCTCCAGATTAAGATAAAAGTCTAACTCCTAAACAAGCTATAAGTACAAAGAATAACTAATAAACAATCAATCTAGAACAAAGAGTAAGACAAACACTAAACGAATAACTTTCTAACTTCTGTACCCCACCTTAAAAACTCCTAAATCTTCTTACTTAAATAACAGGCTTCCTATTTGCCTAACTTCAAAAGGAAGTCTTGGTAGGGTGCTCCTATTGTAAAAATTCAAAAAAGAAAAGTGTTAGCCAAAAAACTTCTTATTGCCCGCTTTATTAGTTAGACCCTTCTTTACAAAAAGAACTCTATTTGTAGCTATAACTTTCTTATGTCTACTATACCCTTGAGAGCTCTTGTAGCTTTAGTCTTAGTAGGATTCTCAAGGGGAACTCTCTTCTTATAACCTGGACTACGGGCTTAGTATAGCTACTCGATTCCCCATATAAATAGAATTTTTCTTGTAAGACTTAAGGAGCTAAAAACACCTAAGAGCAGACTCTTATTTACTATACTAAAACCTTCCTGAAGTAAATTCCACCCTGTTTTTATAAAAGCTGAGAGCGCGGAACTATAACCTATAGTCGCGAATCCCCCGTACCTGTAAAAGGACCCTACCCTAAACTACTAGGTAATACTAATTAAATATATAGGGGGAATCCCTACAAACTACAGGGGAATACTAAGACTGATAAGACAGGTAGTACAAAGACAGCTACCAAGATCCATAAAGTCCTAGGGCCCCTAAGAGAGTTATAGCTCCTAAAAAGAGTTAGGCTCTGAGGATAGAAAGTCGGGCTACAAAGACTCAGCTAGGTATTGATAAAGGTCTAAGTTATAAGAAAGGTAAGGCTCACAGGAAAGTTATGAAGTTTGTTAATTAAGAAGATAGGTATCGCTCTAAAGGTATGAAAGTAAGTCAACAAGAATTTTTTTGGGATTAGAACCTACGTAGCTAATATATACTCTTTTTGTTGAAGTGAGTTACAAGGAATTCTCTAAAGGCACATACATAGGAAGAGTGTACTACATCAGAATCAGAAAGGTGGGTATTATACTCTGAAGGTAGATCTAGTTAGGCTAAAATTAGCAACAGAAGGTAGAGATTCCGATTATTATAGCTCTAGGGAGAGGAAAGCTGGTTGATTTAGCTACAAAGACTCAAGTTGGTCTTAAGAAACAAATTAGGGATACAGAGTGCTGGTAGTACAAAAGGTGGTCTATTTAAATTAGGGTAGAGTTTATCATGAAGGGGTAAAGAGTGGCTTGTTCCTGTGTTTCAAGGGTTTCCAATTCAATATGTTAAGCTTAGTGAGTCTCAAACATAGTAAATCTGGATTCTATAAGCATAAGCTCTGAAGGTACAAGCACCTTACTGAATAGAAAAACTCTTTACCAACTAAGAAGACTGGTAATACCAAATATCTGGTGTAAGCTACAGACAGAAAGCCTTAAGGAAATTCCATTAATATAAAAGTAACTTCCTTTAGTTTTGTTCTTATAAAGTATATAAAAGTAATAATAATAAGCGGCTATTTGTCTTTAAGCGGTCTTATAGGATTAGAACCCTTTTGAGTTACAGCATTCTGCACTCTGTAGCTTCGTGGATTTGGAGTTGGGTTGGAGGGTGCTAATGCACAGGTTTCAGAAGCTGGAAGTAGAAGTGTGGAAGAAGTCTAATAGGCGCGGTAGCCCATAAACGTATGAAATACTTGTTACTTGTCCTAGCCCTCTCTATAACTCTTATGAATCCCTTTCTTCAGTCTTTTGGAAAACTCTTTACTTATTGTCAAATAGAAAGGGTCTTTCTTAAAGAAACAGAGTCTCTAAGAAGGTTAAGCGGCTAAGTAGCTATTAAGTAAGGCATTCCTTTCCATAATGAATAGAAACTCTGAGGTATCAAGAACTACCAACTACAAAGATTCCTGGTTCCTTCTTAATTATAAAAACTCCGGCGAAGAGCTTGTCTTTATTAATATTAAGATCTCCCTAAATTCGAGAAAAAAGAAAGGTAAAGTTACTCTTAAATTTAAGCTACATTTGTTTCATTTAGATTTAGATCCATTTGAGCAATACCTGATTTATAAAAAAGCTAACTCGGCTTTTAAAGATCAGGCACTAAAGTCAGAAACTCCTCCTATTTCTACCCGACTTGATTATTATAGACTCTTGGTTATAACTATCTGATAACTGAATACTGCCATAGAGGGAGTTCCCCTTGTTGGATACCCCGGAAAAGAAAAAACTAAAGTATTTTAATAGCCAAAAAAATCACTCGCTTTTCTTTTTAGACCCTGTCTTTGTTCTCTTTAGTTAACTAGAGAGCGGGTACTTTATTTAGCCCGGAGTTCTTGCATTCTTGCACCGGATCCCGACCCTTTTGGAATAATAAAGTGAGTTTACGCAATATATACTGGACTCGTTAAAAACACTTACTGTTATGGGGTGCTACTATAGTACTTAGATTTAACTATTAACTATCGGAGTTCGAATCCAGATTTTTGTGTAGAAATGTTAGTAAATCTGATTTATCCTGTCTTATATATTGGGTACATTGGTAGTAAGATACAATTGGGCCCCTTTTGAATATTCCAGACTTTAAAACCTAAGGAGAGTCTTCAAAAAAAAAGAACGGTAGTTTCAGAGGAGGTTTCCCTAGGATAAAGGTACACTAGTTTAAGAAGTACAAATCCATTGCAAAAAAGCAGCAGACTCTAAGTACAATCCCCTACATTCGTGTTCTTGTATTTTATATTAAAGGATTCGCCGGCATTCTAGCTTGTATACCAAAGGGATTCCTTCTCGTATGGAGCACTTGAGACCCCCTCTTGTGCCGTACTACTCTATCTTAGGAAGTCCAATTACGAGAAAAAAGAAATACAATAAAAGCAATTTACGAGCGTGCCTTTTGACATAGCTTGCCGGCATAACTACATTTATTTTTAGTATAGGCTTACTGAAATAAATCAGAATCGGAGTTCATGTAACTGGGTGATAAGATATAATATAAGGAAAGGGTGCGACTTAGGAATTGAAAAGAGGAAAGTTCATTAACAAGGAGCTCTCTTACTAGTCCAAAGAGTAGTCAGGGAAAGTTTTAACAACTAGGAACAGGCTATTTTAGAAAGCCGGGAACAAATAGGTTAAATAGAAGCATAGAAATAAATCTGTTTTTTACAAGAGAAAGGCGCTTTAAAGGCAAAATCTTCACTTCGAACTCTATATGAATATGAAAAAAAAAAATTCTTTAATTTAATTTTAAAAAGGTAGAAAACTTGTATTGCTATAACTTTTTTATTATAGCAGACTCCTAAACGAAAGGATTCCCTTGACATTAACTACAGAAACACGGAGACACGGATTCAAAAAGAAAGTTTTTCTGTTAATAAAGGCAAACTTTAAAAAGGCAAAAGTCTGCAAGGGTTAAGAATTCCCCTCTATGAGGAGTAAAACGGGTAAGGGCTACTTTTCATTTGTGAAGAAAACCTTAAGCTTAATTTGCAGTGTTTTGCTTAGTAATTACAAGAGCCTGCAGAATTTTAGGGGTTTCTAATATTAATTATATGAACAACAAGGTCCAATTTCTTTTAAGCCCAAATAGCCGAACCTTATACTGTGAATCTCGACCCAATTATACTAATTTCTTTTGCTTCTTAGGATAAAAGGATTACTTTGCGTTGAGGGTTAGAGGTTATAAACTATTCCTGACTGAATATGGATAAAAAGTCAATAAATAGAGCGAAGGAATCTATCACATAGGATAATAAAAAAATAACTGAACGGGTACCCTTATGGATTTCAAAATAGACGCTTTTCAATATATAATACTATATTATTAATGTACTCCTAGTGTAGAAAACCGGAAAGATCGCTGCGTAATCTGATGCACTTATTTGGCTTTAAATATTTGTTATTTGATTTACTTTAAAGACTTGCCTATCGTATCGGACTGTCCTAGAATTTACTTTACGATAATTTTGGAACCTGGGAAAGTACTATAGATTCTATTTTCCTTATAAATCAAAGTCTTGTTAAAGTAGAGTTTTCCTGCTTGCTTTTAAATCGGGTTGTTAAATGTAAAGATAAAGTTCTTTTCATTTAATCTGGAGAAGTATATTATAGTAATCCTTGTGCATTCGCATGAAGCAAGGCCTAGATAGAATTTTACAATGATGACTCATTATTTACAAGGATTTAGTAAGGGCCAGGAATCGCATATGGTAGAGCAAAGAGCAATCCATAAGTTTATTAAATTCTTTAGGTTTGGTTGATTTCCAGTTTGTCTATTTCAAATAAGAAAAAGACATAAGTTAGCCTGGGTTCTCCAGCTACAAGAAATAGCGTTCGAAAGTATCCTAATCTTAATTATCTGGGTGCAACCATTACTGCTACCTGTTTTCTTCTTACTTATGATTTCTTTTACTAAAAATTTTATTATTTCAATTTTATTTGAAGAGTTGCTTTTTGATACCCCAATAAGTGTTGGAAGCAAGTAAACAAAAAAAAAATATACAAATGAAATGACTCGAATATATTCTACTAGCTAACTAGATTGCAAATCGCAAAAGGAATGATTAGAGTCTTGTTTCTTTGTTCTTTAATTAATACTACAGGTTCAAACCCTTGCTACTTGAGTATATTGTATTTATATACACCCACCGCACTCTTAGATAAATATGTTTTGTTATGAAATAACTTCTATTTGAGATGTTGGTACAGTGACAAAAGGTCTAATAAATGAGAAGCTCCAACTCCACTACTGGGATAGACCCGGAAGATATACCTTTATATATTATTGCTGCCTACGATACCAGATCTGATTTGTTCTGCTACCACGTACCCCTAATTAAAGCTGTATTAGAATTTCAGAGCCAAATACAAGTATATAAAATAAGTGTACTCTTACTTAATTGTCTACGTTCAATGCCAATTAGTGGGTATATATACCTCCTAACGTTAAGTCCTATTTGGATTACATAAAAATAGACCTCTAGTATGAAGCTAGATCCTCAGGCCTCACTACTCTTCTATATCCATAATCCATAAGTGATTTTTATACTAGTTGCCGAGATGACTTTTTAGATGTAACTAAGTTCCTCTTATCTCAGTAGTAGTCTCGGAGAGGACAAAAAGGGGCTTGTGTGCCTTATGAGTCTCCATGTGCAGGATGGGATACGCAGTTAAAATGCTATAACCAAGAGAAGCGACGTATAACACGCTTTAAATTAGACCGCTCCGGGTTACTAAACGGGGGCTACTTCCAATGAGTCTATTAATATGGATAGCATGGCCTAAAGATGTGCTATTTCATGTGAAAAATATCCTTATTAGATCTTGGTAGGTCTATAATCAAAAGTACTCTCGCATAGGTAGGGCTTTGCTTGATGTGTGCCTATCCTGTTAATTGCGACCCTCCTTAGAAAAACTATGTAGAGATAGAAATTCCTTAATTTAAAATTGAATTCGATAAGAATTCTAGGGCATTAATCCATCCATAAACGTGTACTTTTTGGCCAAAAGCCAGAATATTTGCGGTAGAACAATCTCTTGTTAACCGGGCAGCCTTGGGTTCTCCTACTCCCCATATCGAAGCATAAGTAAAAGAATTACTACGCTTATGCTTATATACCAGCTTCAGAGAAATTGCAAGGATACTTTTAAACAGGACTCGAACCTCAACTTTGGGAAAAAGTTAGATAGAAAATTTACACAGCCCTAGCGAGCCCTAAATCTTAGAGAGAATTTTAGCTTTCATAATTTGGATCATTCCCTTTTGCATTTTCGATGAACAAAAGAAAAAGCACTCAAAAGTAAAGATTTTCTTATTATTGATTGTGCATTTGAGTTTTTCAACAAGGTCCTTGTATTTTTTCTAGCTAGATAAGGAGAAAATAAGTACTAAGTAGACCCCGCGTATAGGGGGGCACCTTTACTATGGAATATTAGGAGTTCAAAAACTATAAAGTTCTTTTAACATTTCTTTTTAGAGAAGCTTTCAATTCAAGCCTGTCATCAAAAAAGGACCTATAGTTAGTTGATTTTAGAAGTTTCTGAACCCTAAATTCTATTACTTAATCACGCTACACTTTCCAGAGATAGTGGATAATAGCGCTTCAAATAACAGAATCAGAAATAGGACGAATTAAAACTAAAAAAGGTCATTGCGTGCAAAAGCTTTCTCATATAGTAAACCCTGGGGTGGGGTGTGTATGGCTTTCGGCGAAGTCTAGGTTTGCTTTTGAAGAATTTAGTACTGACAACGTTTATTAGATTCGAACCGGGGATATATATAATTGTTTGCATATTGATTTACTATTTAGCAAACTTACTAAAGTAAGTGTATATTGTCTTGGTAAAAAATTCTAGTTTAACTTATTCCCAACACAAGGATTACCCTTAACTAAAACTTACCCATGAGTAAAGCCTCAAAAAAGGAAAGGCTCCTTAATTAGATAACAAACGCGTTAGAGGGAGAAACTCTTTAAAGAAGCAGCGATCTTTTTTTTTCCATAGTATAATTAGAAGTGTATCCCCGTTTTTGTTCTTTAGAGAAGTTAGAGACAATCTCATATTTTTTTAATTCGCTAAAAAAGCATACAACTAGCTAAATGTCCTTAACGATAAAAGGGACAAAAATCCAATATAAATTGACTGACACTCGTTTTAGATAGGAGTAGACTTCTGCCTGAGCTAAAGCTGCTACATTCTATTCTTCAAGGCGAATAAGATAAATTAACCCATAAAAAGGGTTTCTAATCTCAAGCCTAGCAATACACAATCTTGTGTAAGGGAGTTCGAGCCTTTGTATCCCAAGGGAAGTACTGAATAATACTTGGTATTATTAAATATTGAGCCAATCAGAAAAGAAAGATACTTCATCTCGCACTTTTTATATCAGGTTCTTATAAAAAATCTTATTTCACTTCGCACAATAAAGATGATTTCTAGCATTCCAAGATGCTATTCTAAGTGATTGCCTTCCCAATAGGTACTTTGTCGAGTTTGCTTATATCAAAGCCTCGGATGGCTCTAAATAGGTTAAGAAAACTTGTAAAATGTGGGTATAATAAGTAGTAAATCTTGACTCTAGAAGCTCTAGGCTAGTCTCTAAAGCTACAGAAGGGTCTTTCAAATAATACATTCATTAGAAAGGCTATGGAATAGGTCGGATAGGTAGCAATAGCGACCCCTCGGCAGGTAATAAATGACATTCTAAACATGTTGGGTAGTAAGCTTGATACGATTCCATTTGATTTGTATTTCTTGTTTCTCTCACTTCGACTTTTGGGAGGGGTTTTGATCAGGTGTCTGTTTCTCGGCTTCTACTTATAACAAGGCGGATAAGCTAAAGTGGGAGTTTTCTTAGTCTAAGCAAGCTTACCGATGTTAGCGGGTGTTCCTCTGGTCTTTTGTTCTTATCGAAAGGAGGAAAGAAACCTTGGAGTGAATAGACAGCATTACCCTTACCTTACCGACAGGAACGTCGAAAAGGAGGTTTACTCTACACGATATTCTAATAGATACATTAGCGCACTATAACCACACCAACTACTGATCTTGACTTCTTATCTTTCCTAAACTTATAGTTGATTTCTGTTCCTTTGTTTCTTAATTTACTCTAGCGTAAGAAGTTTTGCAAGGAGCAAGGAGACGACTCCCCTGTTAGTTTGGTATGTATAAAATCTTTATTAACCGGCCTAAAAAGTAAATTAGCTAACTGGCTGGATAGGATAACTTCTTGTGTTTTGATTTTATATAATCTTTTAAAATCTTTCACCTTTTTCCTGCCTAGAAATTGACTCGGATTCCACCCGCGGACTTCCTCCTCTAGAATATAGAAAAGGCCCCCCTCTAAATTCTAAGAATGAGACTCCAACTTTTCAAATGCCGGAGTGTTAGTATTCAGGAACCTCTTTATGAATCAGTAGAAAAGAAATCGCTTACATAGTCTCTCCCTTTGTTCTTTGTTAGAACGCCCCTCGTTTATATGCTGCGTCGTTGGTTCGAATTCCGTCTCTCTAAATAGGTTCTAATGAGAAGTATGTGACTCTAAACTAAAAAGGAAGCAGTATCCGTGGGTTCGAATCCCACTCTTAGAATAGGAGCTTAGAACCAATTGCAACGATTTAGCTAATTAGATAATTGCCTATTTTCTAAATCACTTATAAAAAGGGACCTCATTTTCCCGTTACTACACTACATCATAATTTGAAATTTAAAAAAGAAATAAAACCACGATGAACAATTGGATTCTTCTTTTTCTTCTTTTTTTAGTTTTTCAAATAAATAATCTTCTCTATTCCATAAGAAAGATCCTTAAAAAGGTTCGCTCTTTGGGACGTGGAGTGATTCTCTTTCTTAAGTTCGTGCTCGTATATATTTGGTTCAAGAGGAAGTAGCAAAAGCGTTAAAGGCAAGAGCTTGTCTCTTGTGTTCTTTCGTGAATTCGTTGCCTGAGAAGTGGAAGAGGACAGGAGGATTTTCTCGTTCTTCGGTAAAACGCGGCTACTTCGAATCGGATGTTGTTGGTTCACTCTGCGAGCGCCAAAATTTTGAGTTTGAGCTCTGCGAGCGCCTTTCTTTTCTTTTTCTATTTGCGCAAAAAGAGATTCAAGTCTTCCCAATTCCTAACCAAAAATGCTCTTGTCAACTCTTGTTTTCGGTGAAGGCGCTTTCGTTGATCTTTCATCTTCGATGCAACCTATTGTCTTATCTTGTTCTTGTATTGGTTTCCTTTTCAATTGCACTGCGAGCTTGTTTTCTCTTTCTGTTTCAATTAGTACTATTCAAACCCAACAAGACTAAAGTACCAACCCAATACTAAAGTCACTACAATACTAAAGTCATTACATTACCAACCTAAAGGTTGCCATTTTTCTATCTAGAATGAAAGGGATGACCTAAAAACAAGTATCTTTTCTTTATGGAATTCCAAGCAAAAAGTTCAGAGCTTACTAGAATACTTGAAGACAAAATCACTCATTTCGAAAATCAGATTCAACTGGATCAGATCGGTAGAGTACTCTCCGTAGGCGATGGTATCGCAAGGGTCTCCGGTTTGCACAAAATCCAAGCAGGAGAAATGGTGGAGTTTGCAAGCGGTGTGAAAGGAATCGCACTGAATCTGGAAAATGAAAATGTAGGAATAGTGGCCTTCGGAAGTGATACAGAAATCAAAGAAGGTGATATTGTGAAGCGAACAGGGTCTATTTTAGATGTTCCCGCGGGGAAAGCTCTGTTAGGACGTGTAGTGGACGGCCTAGGCTTGCCTATAGACGGTAAGGGTTCATTAAGTGATCATGAGCGACGCCGTGTTGAAGTGAAAGCTCCCGGTATTATAGAACGTAAATCAGTGCACGAACCTATGCAAACGGGCCTGAAAGCAGTGGATAGTTTGGTTCCAATTGGTCGTGGTCAACGGGAACTGATAATCGGTGACCGCCAAACAGGAAAGACAGCCATAGCGATCGATACCATCTTAAACCAAAAAGACCTGAATTCAAGAGCGACCTCTGATAAGGAAATCTTGTCTTGTGTCTATGTGGCAGTGGGTCAGAAACGTTCAACGGTGGCCCAATTAGTTCAAATTCTTTCGGAAGCGGGTGCATTATCTTACTCGATTCTTGTAGCAGCAACAGCCTCAGATCCGGCTCCTCTTCAATTTCTTGCACCTTACTCAGGCTGTGCGATGGGGGAATACTTTCGAGATAATGGCATGCATGCTCTGATAATCTACGACGATCTTAGTAAACAAGCAGTGGCATACCGCCAAATGTCCTTATTATTACGCCGACCACCAGGCCGTGAGGCTTTCCCAGGCGATGTCTTCTACTTACACTCTCGTCTATTAGAAAGAGCAGCTAAACGCTCAGATGACACAGGTGCAGGTAGCTTGACAGCCTTGCCTGTGATTGAAACACAAGCGGGAGATGTCTCTGCCTATATTCCAACGAACGTGATTTCAATAACAGATGGTCAAATCTGTTTGGAAACAGAACTCTTTTATCGTGGGATTCGTCCTGCGATTAACGTTGGTTTATCGGTGAGTCGAGTGGGTTCTGCGGCTCAGTTGAAAACAATGAAACAAGTTTGCGGTAGTTTGAAACTAGAGTTAGCCCAATATCGAGAGGTTGCTGCCTTTGCTCAATTTGGCTCAGACCTTGATGCAGCCACTCAGGCATTACTTAACAGGGGTGCAAGGCTTACAGAAGTTCTGAAACAAGCCCAATATGCACCACTTCCTATAGAGAAACAAATTCTAGTGATTTATGCAGCTGTGAATGGTTTCTGTGATCGCATGCCATTAGACAGAATAGCTCAATTCGAGAGAGAGATTCTGTCATCTATCAAACCTGAGCTCCTCCAGTCTTTGTTAGATAAGGGTGGGTTGACGAAAGAGAAGAAGTTAGAATTGGATACCTTTTTAAAACAAAGAGCGGAAGATCTTCTTCTTTTGTCCCGCTTATTCTTCTCCAATATCACTTCACATTTGTCAATACCTAATGCCATCTTCTATTAGTGAGCTTTCTTTAGTCTTTCTTTCTTATGGGTACCTTTCGTATTATATAAGACTCGTAAGATAAAAAGAGTGTCAATTTCATTACCTTTCTCTTATTTGTTTGTCTTGTTCTTTCTTCTTTGTTCTTTTTTGTTGTCGTGGAAATTCCTATGAAGAGATTAGCCAACTCTTGAGTTGAATGACAAGACCCCCTATCTGATTCATTCGTTTTGGTAGCCCCTAGCGTAAAGTTTGACCTGAGTCTGCTTCGCCACCAGTCTCAGTGAAAGCATATAGCACTCGAATCTAGAGTCTCCTCCTGACTGAGCCCTTGCCGATCGAGATACATTGAATGAAGATTAGAGTGAGCAGAATTCCTAGAGCCGTACCTGAGTCTTCGGTGCCGTCTCAGTATCCCTTGCTTGTTGTGAAAAGCGCGCCCACGTAAGCAAACTAGCCACTTGCTTATTCTACTCAATATTTTGTTTGTGCGCTACTGTGTCAGTTTCTCATCAAAGTTCCCTTAAGCTCCTACAACTATCTTCGAGAAAGATTCTGTTCTTATTCTCAGTAGCTCTGATTCTCTTGGTTGATTTGACCTATCTTATTACAAGCTGACTTCTGATAGGCCTCGCCAACCTATAAGAGAAGCTGACACTTGTGCTCTTCTATGTTACTTAGTTACTGATTCTCCTTGCAGGTTCTATTCCCCATCCTTATATGTATGAGTTGTGAATCTCCAATCTTCTGTCGTCTTCTTATTTAGGTTTCTTTTTCTTTTCATTAGAACATGGGTTAAAAGAAGGTCCCTCAACTTATTGTCATAAGTTATTGGTCGATCACCCTGGGTAGGGGTCCATAACTTTTTTACTTACAGATAGGT
>JAYMTK010000086.1:0-34561 GCA_036897405.1 Pelargonium myrrhifolium | reverse complement strand
AAGATTTTGGAAGAAATGAGATCAAACTTGCAGCTTCAAGATCAAGAAAAAGATGGGAAAAGAGGCATTTTCAGTGTGCAAGAGCTTAACAAACTGGTTTATCTCCACGCAGCCTTGTGTGAGACATTGCGCCTGTACCCGTCTCTGCCTATCAATCACAAGGCTTCTCTGCTACCAGAGACACTTCCCAGTGGGCATCGCGTGGGCACGAATACAAAGATTTTTATTTGTCATTACTCAATGGGAAGAATGAGAGATGTTTGGGGTGAAGATTGCTTGGAGTTCAAGCCAGAGAGATGGATCTCAAAGCAAGGAGGGATTGTGCATGTGCCATCTTACAAGTTTATAGCATTCGGATCAGGACCGAGAAGTTGTTTAGGTAAGGACATGGGTTTCAATCAAATGAAGATCATTGCTGTTGCAGTTCTTTTGAATTATCGAATTCGGGTTATTGAAGATCATCCTGTTAGCCCTTGTAACTCTGTTTTGCTCCACATGAAACATGGCTTCAAGATAAAGCTCACAAAAACAAGTCTCAAGTGAACTGAAGAGCTGTTGCTTTGTGGAAAAACCACATATATCCATATAATAAATGAAAACTGTATTAGTTCTTTGTCTTATTTTATGTAAAAAAATAAATCAAAGTTTCATTGTTTATGCAAGGCAAATAATAAAAATAAAAAAAATAAAAAGTAGCCTTATTTGGTGGGTAGTTGTGCTCAATAATGTAACAGTTCCTTAGCAGTTGTGTTCAATTTCTGACCTCTCAACCTCTATTATACATATAGACCTCATCAGGAATTTATTCTGATTCAACTACTTTATTTGAACAAAACACAATCAAACCTAAGGGGTTCAAATTGGATCAGATTTTAGTGTAGAATGTCCGGATTAGCCTGGTCCAGTCCATAGATAAATCCAACCCGACCTGATCCAAGTAAAATTAGTTGGGTTGGACTTCAAATGCCCAGGCTAGGCTCGGATCCATATTGTCGGCTCGATCTTAGGGTAGATTGGGAGTTCTCTTTACATATTTAGATCCTTGTAAACAACACAGCATGTAAATAGCATTCCTAAGTAACAAGCATAAGTACAAATGTCTATGAAGGAAAATGACATGCTATTAAGAGGCGAAAAATATAATAAGAATAGAAGAGGGCAACAATGCAATTTTACAAAATTATGGGGGAGAAAATTAGTGAATTACACATGCAAGCTAGGTTGATTTCTTGCCTCAATGTTCCAAATCTAGAACCCATTGATGTATGACACTAAGGTACTTTAAATTGAGCTTGTTCGATTCCTTGTGAGCGAGTCGCTGAAAAATTTCCACAACTTCATCGCATTGCACTCTTCTTGTTTGCCTTGCTAACGGCTTCAAGAAGCCTGAACATCCAACGGTCCAGCATTCCTGATCACATAGGGGTAAAAAAGGCTTAATAAGCACATAAGAGGAGAAATAAATTACAAAATAGCATAACGAAACACAGATGGAAAGGCCTTGTGAACATTGATGACAATATAAAGGATCCCCCATAGATTCTGGAACGAAAAACGTATATGCAAGAACTTGCAAGCTAATTTGATTGAAGGGACAAAATGCAGTCCAACTTTGATGCAGGTTACAGTAGAGAGAGATGTAATAGTAAAGAGGAAACTGGGTCTATATTAATGTGCTCAGGACGGGCTGAAATTTGGTCGGCGCACTCAAAACGGGCCTGCAAACAAAACTAGCCCTGAAGCCATTTAGATGGTTTTGGGCATCTATTATTTTCAGACATGGTTTGAGCAGTTTTGTAATTTTGTTTCATTTTATTATTCATGCCTATTATGATCAAGGGTTTGGGTAGTATATATATGTTGGCATTACCTCTTTGTTCAGTTGGTTTTTGAATTTTGATTACTAAGTAAAAAAAAAATGTAGTTTCTTCAGATTTGTTCTTGTTCTAATCTTTCGGTCTTTTTCGTTTTCACATATTTGTGCATCAAACCTTACTAGTATCTTTATCCCGGAGCCTGTTAACAGAACTATGGTCAATAACTACCGACAACTTGCAGCTTTGGGTAGAAATTCAGAAAGACACCTTCTTAGACAATCACCAAATTTTACGAGCCTAAAGTATGCTGGATAACCACTTTACTCTAGAGCATGAACAAAAAGAGAACGGGAGACGCACCTGTTAAAGCAAATGTGCCACCTAATACCGCACAAAGTCGAGTGATGAAGTGGAGAAAACTGCGACGTTCTTCTTTAATTGTTACAGTAATTGGTGATAAGTCATACAAGAAATAAACAGCTGCAAAGGAACCAAAAAAGAATTGTGAGCACTGACAATAAACAAGGTTTTAGGAAAACAAACAAATGGCAGTGTGTAATATACAGACAAAACCTGCCAACTAACCTGGCCATTGCCTATCAAACTCGGTCATTGGGGAAAAATATTCCGTCACAGAAAATTGATTAGTAGGTATAACTTCTTTGGATAAATGCCGGTATTCAGTGGGAACAATCTGCGACACAAGATAAAGAAAAACTGAATATATACGGAGCTACAAACATCTCAAAATGAAACCAATAATGCTACAGATACAACCAAGGAATTGAACTCCGTGCTTTTCCAGTCACTAGCTTAATTAATAGTTGCTACCTTAATTATTCAACCATCTCTCTCTTTTAGCCCACTTATGCTGAAGACACAAATTCATACAGCTAAAAAATGTATCTGAATGTAATATGATACAGAATGACCAGTTATCATTTTCATAATCCATGTATGTTTCTTCGATAACTTTAATACTCCCTCCATCCCCAAATATTTGCCACTTTCTCTATAATAATCGTCCCAAAACAAGTGTCCACTTTCTATTTTGGTTAATTAGTTATGCACGAACTACCAACAAGGCAACAACATCCTTGAGATAAGTTAATTAGAACCCCTTGAGTTTGTTACAACAGAACACACGACGGTATAAGGGGAAAACCTATCTCTAACTAATTCACACACAAAAAAAAAAAAGGCAAGTGGACCATTATTTTGGGACGGAAGGAGTAGTAATTTCATGATTAATAAGCAAAGGCTTATTAACTTTTGGGAAGCACGAACAACAAACCCAACAAATCTCTCACTTAGCCCATTATAAGGTTGAGTTACAGCAAAACTGAACCAGTAGAAATCATATGAAATCTATCCCCGGCCCTATTTAATGACAGATGACCTCTGAAACTTTTTCTCGCTACTATCAGTGACCAATAGTGTAATACACCAACATATTGGAAGTAGCTTTATGTCCCGGAGAACCAATCTCATGAGGACATGGTATTCTTTTGGACCTTTGAAATATTTGCCTAGAAGTTTATTCTAATTTCATTAAGTTGAACAAACCCAAATAAAATTATACTAAGAAAACAGTTTCCAAAGCACAAATTTGACATCTTTTGATTAAGCCCTGACTCGGAGCAGCCACTCAGCCAGTTCCAAACAGTTGTGTACATCATATGCAAGTGTACTCACTCAAGGTTAGGACTGAAACCTAAATCACAAGCTTATTAATTAATCAAGAGAAGTCTATGACTCATACCTTTATGTAATATTTGAATATTCCACTAGTACTATGCAGAATCCTCTCTGTTCCATCTAGAGGGTTGTGGATTCCTGGATATTTCGGCCCAAATGATAAATCATCAATAAAGTGGCTCACATTCACATGAGTGGCTCCTTCAAAAATCTGTACAGAAAATAAGACCATAAGCACTTGGTAGATAGTGTAAAGGAACAAGTTTTGCCAGGTAGAAAAATAGGAAATTAAATATTTATGTTAAACTTAACTACAACCCAAAAGCTTAAATTGATAGGTGGAGGACCTAAATAGTATATCAAAGAGGCTATGGCCTTCACGTTCTTTCAACGTGAGATACATTAACACTCCCCTCACGTGCAGTCTGAATAATACAACAAACAATGAACGTGAGAAGGGATGCAACAAAGACGGGTCACTAGGCCCAAACTAAACCTGCTTTGATACCATGTTAAACTTGACTCCATTCCAAAAGCTTAGACTGATAGGTGGAGGACCCAACTAGTATATCAAGAGGCTACGGCCTTCATATTCTTTCAATTTGGGATACATTAACTATTTCTATTAAATAAATAAAAAAACCTTATTTAATCTATTTTGTAAGTCAAATCACCGAAGTGCAAATAGATAATAGAGTTATAATTATAAACATAAACTGAGGCAGTTCATTGGTAGGTCAAGAGACATGAAGTGGTGAACCATTTAATAGGAAAAGACGTTACTAACCATTTGAGCAACAAATATATTTAACCCATGAACTGAAATATGGAAATTTCCAGCAACTCTTTGGACATCTAAAACCCCATAAACCTGCAAAAAAAGTGTGGGTTCAAATATTGAGCACTTAGACTTGAAAAAATTTAAAAGGCAGATGGATGAGTTCATAAGCATGATAAACACTGGAAACTGTAAGGAAAGTATACCCGGCATCCTTCTCCATTTGCAAGTGCTTGCTTCACCTTCTTTATCAAATTTTCAGCAGCTTGATCAAAGCCTTGCGTGTGAGGCTTCTGGTTTGCATCCCCATGATCTTTACCATGATCTGATTAAACTTTTTGATAAGGATCATTTATGTTTAGAGGAAAAAATGAACAATGCACTAAAAGTAATACCATGATTGTGACCTTCATGTTCCTTTTCCACAAGATCTGACAAATATTCAGTCCCGATGATATGTCCATAACTGTTCAGCCGGAGCTGCAAAAAATCTAATCAGGTTAGAGAGCGAGAGAAAGAAGTATGTCCAATATGTGATACCCCCTAGTCCATCTAGTTTCATTAGTTATGTATATAACCATACCAAATCAACATGAAAGTAAGTATTATTTAAGAGAGAAAATTTCTTACTTTCCATATGTTTGTATCAAGATCAACTTCATGCTTGCCTGACATATCAATTGCATCCACGCTTAATACTGCAAAGGGAACAAGGGAAGTAATAAGAGATGAGAAAGTATGAGCACCCAGGACTAGTACATGGCAAAAAATATAATATAAAACAAATGAACAATGAAAGTTGCTGTTACTTGAAGGAGACATAGAAGTAGGAAAAAGATTGCTAACCATCACAAGGCAAAGAAGGAAATGTCATATTTATGTGAATAGGTAGAGTTTCTCCACGCTTCAAGTCAACGGACATCTACAGAAGAAGTATCGAAGTCAGAAATTCAGAAAATTAATATGTATGCTCATTCAATTTGATAGAAAGTGACAGGAAGTATTACTTATAGGTTAAACACATTCTAGTATTTTCTACATCAAGCAAGAACTGGCCAAAGAAACTGCTGCTTCTATATTTATTTTTTGTTTATATACTCCTAAAGTCCTATGGTGAGTACTGAGTCATGTATTACACTGACTGACTGACATGTTTCCATGAGTCTTGATCACCTATGTTCAGTATAAAATACAAACCTAAATGATTAAGTGATTGCTTGTGTAGTGTCATTGACCTTTTCAGACATTTTAACTCAGTTGTGGAGGTGTGACTTGAGAGTTAATAAGTTAAACTTGCCAGGATCAATGGATCAACTCTAACCATAGGTGATGGATTCATTGTCTATTGTCTTTGGCATCCTACCTCATTCAATGAGTTTCCTGTTTTTAAGAAGCCATAATAAAACTGAGTATCACCATGATCAGATTAATTGAAGTTTAGTGACGATAAAAGAAAAAATATTCTCTCATGTCTTTGAAGATTCAGTAGATCTATTTAAACACCCCCAAGTTTGCTTCAAATGTCCCAATTCAGTATTTGTTGCTGTTTGGACCCACTAAAAGGCATTGTTTAAAAACCACCCATCCATGGCGCTTTGTTGGTATTGAAAGGAAATTTACTACAAGGTGGAAGAAAGTTTACGAATATATCAATTTACCAGGTAACATCCTCTCCAATGTTTTAACATTTTGTTGCATGCTCAAAGGTTTATATGTTTAGGTATGCTTGAATCTGATAGATCTAATTTAATAGACCATCTCATTACAGTGAAAATGAAAAGATAATAGTCATGTAAAGACGAACCTGATGAACTGTATATGTAGAAAGATAATACTTCAGCTCATGCAAGAACAAAGTCGCCATTATGATTAAACCAACTACGGAGACTGCAGCAACAAAATATACAAACATGAAAATGAGCACAGTTCAATCAGCCTATTGAATATGACTAAGGAAAGGATGAAATCCCTGAATAAAAACATCGTTCAACATGCTGATACTATGTTGTTTCCTATTTTCAAATAATGCACATATTTCAGGTAAAATGCTAAGCTCATCACCAGCAGAGATGGAAATGTGGTTTGGTTTGCTCATTTTTGAAACTGACGATTTGGGGCAATGAGTCTACCAGCTGAGTTAAAGAGGCAGATTATATAATGGTTTAATTTGAATTATGAGTTAGCAAGATACGCCTGGCTGCATGACATACAGTATATTCTTAAAGCCGAGTTTTAGAGCTGAAACTATCAACCTTCTCTTCTTAGTAGTTCCTCTGGGAAAAGGAAAGATGAGGGAGGCGGGATTTGGTTTCATTGTCTTTAGCTTCCTAACACTCGGAAAGTACTACAG
Source organism: Pelargonium myrrhifolium (assembly GCA_036897405.1). NCBI lineage: Eukaryota > Viridiplantae > Streptophyta > Magnoliopsida > Geraniales > Geraniaceae > Pelargonium > Pelargonium myrrhifolium. The sequence goes on along the minus strand of JAYMTK010000086.1, from coordinate 27,918 downwards.
TTCTTCTATTCGATATATTTCTAACCTCTGAAGGTTTGGTTTCATTATTGCCCTGATTCTTTCTATTCTTTTCTCGAAAACTTGTTCAAATATTAAAAAGAACACCTCATGTCGAACAACCCAGCTAAAAAATTACAAATAGTTAGTTCTTACGAAGAAGAGCTGAATTAATATGGGCTACATCACATACATACAAATGCAAATAAAGTAATAAACTTGTATCGCATACATGCCAAAGGGATTTGATCAAAAGGCACATTTCAAATAGGGAATGTTCAGAAAATTCCCAAATCTCAATATAAGGTTTGCTAATTGTGTCGTCAAAACACATCCATGCTGCTTAATTCATGCCTACAACCCTTATTCCCATTCCAAATTCATACACCACTGAGAAAGCCGAAAAAAAATACTAATACGAGCCCTTACCGAGTGCCCCAGTTTGTGTCTTCTGCATCAAGTGCTCCTCCGCACGAGGAAAAGCATCAAGGCTCCTTATAGCTTGTTTTACACCCATTTTCACCTCGTCCCCACCAATAAAATGTGAAAAATAAACGACACCTGTAACCTGAATATCAATCAATTGCTCACTAACCCAACATTTATGCGTTCAACACAATCAATTTCGAAACAAAATTCAAAATCTCCACAGCTTGTGGAGAGACAGAGACCTATTAGACATCAAAAACACAGCTCGCGGATAAATTATGGAGAACGAATCTCGATTTGTTGCAGTTGAATTATGAACAGAAAGTAATAGAGATTTGAAAAAATAAAAATATAAAGCCTTGATTTGTAGAAGGAAAACATAGAATCTAGAGATTGATTACGACGTACCTGAGGAAGGTGATGGCGTCTGGTAGATTCTGAATGAATCGGGCGATACTGTGGGGAGAGAGATGACTTTGACGAGGAACTCGAAATTGACGCCGTGTAACGAGTTATGTGTGCAGGAGACGGAGAGGAGTAATCCGGTGCGGAGACCGCATTTTCTTGCCGTGAGACCGACCTAAATCAGCTACATACACCGTATACTTTTTTTGGGTTCTAAAACCATGGAATTTCAAAACGGGTCCGCACCAGGCGGTTGACACTTTTAAACTGTTTGACTACATTCAAACTCTTTACTTATATGTGAAACAGACTACAAAAATTTAGCCACTCGCTCTGTCGTGCGTCTTCAACAACCAAGCAAGCACCTTATGGATATTGAAGGTTATTAAATGACTTTGAATTTGTGTCGACGGTGAATACCAACAGCGTCTCGGTGAGGTAGGTTTTCTCCGTTCATCATAGACACTATCAAGGATGGAGAGAATGACGAACCCCTAGACGGCGAGGCCCATGGGGTAAGTAGGAGTTGGGAGGAGAGCGAGAAGGAGACGGAAGAACCAGGTCTGCCAACAAATGGGGCGGTAGCAATCAAGAGGGGTTTGTGAAGCTTTCGGTTTGAGGAGGTCTCGAAATCGGGTGGCGGTTGGGCATGACTTTTTTTTTATTGTTTTTGTTGTTATTGTTTTCATTCACTAGCTGTATGTTATGGTTTGTTTGGACGTTTTCTGTTGTTTGCTTTTGGTTTTATGTTTGGTTTGCGCTAAATGGCAAAACCATTTATGGCATGACCTATTTTAGGATCGTTTTTTGGTTCCAAGTTCCCGTGTTAGGGTTGGAGTGTGATTTTTGGAAGGAAATGTTTATCTGCGTCCAATGGAGCTTTGAGGAAAGGTGCTATTCATCCTCACTCTCTGAGCCGGGATATAAATGTAGGAAGTGTCTTTCTTGTACCCTTGTATTTGTGGACAACGCATTTCAATAGTTAATATAGGTAAAAAAAGAAAAAAGAAAACTTAACTTTTATTGGGCCGTTAGTCAATATTCAAAAAGCCCATGCAAGGTTGTAAAGAAGCCCAAAAGGACCCGCAACATTCTGAAGCGAGTCTCAACTCGGACAAGTCAGACTCGTCCGCCATTAACGCTCTCCTTTTAGTTCCTGCTGTTGGGATCAAATCACACGGAGAAGACACCGACTGTAGCGAGTTCACTCGGCACCATACCAGACCTCCACCAATGGCAACGAGTTCTTCGAAGTTTTGACTCAGTCCAAGAATCGGAGCCTCTAACAGGTTCGGATCTGAATTCTCAATGCGTGAACATTTGCACACATATTTGTGCATGTGATATCGAGGTTTGGCTCGGCTTCTGTTCTGTTTGTATGCAGAGAAAAATCAACCGGAAAAGGAAAATCAATGTCATGCGTTGTATATTTTCTTTGTTTCAGTGTTCTAGCTTAATGTAATGAAGCTTATACCAACCATTTTGTGTTGTGTGATTTGTCAGAATAAGGTAATTGGAGGCAAGAGATTGCAATTTTTAGATTTGAGGATCAATGGACAAGTCCAGCACTCTGGAGTACATCAACCAGATGTTCCCTACAGGTTATTTTTTATTTTCTTTCTTATGGTTAATGCTGATGTATCATACATTGATTTATGTAAAAATGATCTGTGTTTTTATATTAAATTTATCTGGTAATGTTTGTTTGACCTTGATTTGTGCTTGATCATTCAAGTAGTTGTACAATTAAGTTACTTTGGTTATATGTATGGAGGTTTTACTTTAGCTTTACAATCATCTGAATCAATGTATTACATATTAGTGACATTTTATAGTGCCTGAGGTTCACACGTTGCTCAGGATCTTAGTTTATGATTTCAGGGTTAATTGATTTGAGGCCTCGGATGAATATCCTTGCCCAATACTCTCTGATTGATTGTTTTACATATCATACTTTTGGTATCTGAGAGTTCTTCACAGGGATTCTTCGTTTTGTTTTTCTGACTTCAATTATGTTAAGAAGTCAGTTATAAGTTTATATACCTTTGGCAAGTCTCATAGCTTATTAAATGTTAAGTTGATGCAGTTCCTTCTTCTTTATGATAGATTTTAACTCTTACTTCGCAAAAAGGAAAAGGAATTTATATATAGTAGTTTAGCAGAAAATACAAATACTTGATGCTGCACATTTGGGCAGGGGAAACCATTACATACCTATAATAAGCTGTAAGTACTGTTGAATGGAAAACGGTATCATAATAAACAGACCATTCCTTTATAATAAGCTGCTTCCTTTTTCGAAATGAGGCAGTCACTTGTCAATGGAAAATATTTCTGGTGCCAACAAAACCTTGGAGAAAAACTAGCTCGAGTAGAATATCAAACTTCCCAGTTCAAATCAATTTTCTGTGGAACAGACAGAAAGATACCGTCTTGTGACTTGTAGGCCATATTTTTGTTAAGCAATAAGCAGCATTTGGGAAACTCTCTGATTTACCCATTCCAACCATTGTCCAAATTTCGTGGTCAGCAAAGAGTTCATGTTGTTAATACTGCTATGATTTGCAAGATAAAAACTGTTTTTTATTTTTATTTTTTATTTTTTTAATATGATCTTATTCTTGTTATTGTTAACATCCAGAGGCATCTTTATCTGGTGTTGAGCCACTTATGCAAAAGATACAAAGTGAGATACGCCGTGTAGATGCTGGAATATTAGCTGCTGTTCGCCAACAGGTGATAAGCTTTTCTCAATGATTTTGATCGATGTAGGTATTAAAAACTTTCAAGCACTATGACTGAATTATATTATCTTTGGGCTTAGTTGTGCCTAATATCACTTGATAGGGTATGGATCTAAGTCATTGGTGTATAAGATCCAGTTAAGTGACAAAGTAAAATTCCATCTGAAACGTGCAGAATAAATTATTTGGTAGACGTTGCGGTCAATATGAAAACCAGGATCTCCCTCCTACAGATTGTACTCTGTGGATAAAGTGAGCATATAAAATACATGATGATTATTAAATGATTTTCCTTACGAATTTATGAGAGATCATTAAGAAGGTACCATTAGCAACTTAGCATGAGTTAGCATTATAGTGGATAAGAAGTGAAAGGCTTTGGTCTTGTTTTAGGACTGTGCATTGATATTGTACTCAAGATGTTTGAACTTTGCAGTGTTAGGTGATAATACTTGTAAGTTGTAACTACAGATATTTGCTCACCTCAGAAAACCGATAACTCTGCTATTGTAATTTATCTTATGAGTTTCTTGTTGTGGCTTCAGAGTAATTCAGGTACTAAGGCAAAGGAAGATCTTGCAGCTGCTACAGGCGCTGTGAAGGTCAGTTCATTAAATATAAATATTTGAAAGTTGGCTCCACAGTAAGTGCTGGGACAGATGCACATTAGGCATTGTGCCCCTAGTAAAATTTAGAAGATTAGAAATATACCTTTAATTTAAATATTTTTTTAAAAACAGTTGTCCTCACTATTTTAAGTTTTGTCCCCACTAATATTTTAGTATTTTTATATTTGGCCCCCAAGTTTATAAGCATTTTATCCTTTCTCCCATAACTGTGAGATTCTATTAGACTTTTCTTGGGCGTTTTATGTTTGAAATAAAGAACACTTTTTTTTTTCGCAATAGACCTCAAGTTTCATATGCAAATTTGTCATCTACACAAGAGACGCTTCATGCACTGCATTTTTTTTCTTAAAATGTAATATGCTTGCCACCCACCATTCAGCAAAAATTCTGGATTCATCCCTAATGAAGTGTTGTGCTTTTCTTGCTTGACTACTCTTTTTGTTTGTTAATATGAATTCTTTTTGCTGCTTATAGCGATTTCCTATTTATATTTCTTGGGGTATTTAGTTTGGTTCATTTTGCATTGCTTTTACTACAGGAACTCATGTATAAAATTCTAGAAATAAAGACCAAGGCTGAGCAAAGTGAAACTATGGTCCAAGAAATATGCCGCGACATTAAGAAGTTGGACTTTGCAAAAAAGCACATAACAACTACAATTACTGCTCTGCATCGTCTTACCATGCTAGGTAGTCTCTCTTTCCTTTTATGATTTGTTATGATAAGTTTTGATCTGGCTTCTTATGCTGGATTAATATTTCAGAGGTCAGTGGAGGCATATAACTTGGATTGTTCAACAGTTTGAAGAGCTTATAGATTCTAGTTTCTTAGCAATATCATAAGATAAACAAACAACATCACTATTTTGAAAGATTCGGGAGGAAAATTATGTCTTGCCTGGACAAAGCACCGACGTACATGTTCTATGCATTCTTTTGCTTAAGACAAAGGATATGAATTTTAAATGGGGTATGGTGTGGAGATAACAAAGGAACCATTCTGACTCCAAGGTGACTTCAGACTGGAGTTTACATCTCAGTCTCACTCTCTGTTCTCATAATTTGAATCTTGTCATGATAAGAGAAAAGCAAGAGTACTTGTCCCAATAATCAAATGAATGTTTGGACAGTTATTTAATGTATTGAAGATGCATGTCTTTGTACCGAAGTTCTTACTATAGTACTTACCCATTCTATGTCAGTGTCTGCTGTTGAGCAACTTCAAGTAATGTCTTCAAAACGACAATATAAGGAGGCTGCTGCACAGCTTGAGGTAGTTCTTGCCTATGAAAGTCTTTATGTAATTTATAATTATTGGTTCTACATGCCAAATTGGCATTTGTGTGTGTGTGTGTAATGACCTTGTTTATAGTTTTTCTTCTTCTTTCCATCCTCTTACCTTTTTCTCTTTATCTTTATTTTTCCATAGAAAAGTATTGCTAAATACGGTATGTATGCCTTTCAGGCTGTAAACCAGTTATGTAGTCATTTTGAAGCCTACAGTGATATTCCAAAGATCACAGAGCTCAGGGAGAAGTTTAAAAATATCAAACAAATATTGAAGTCACATGTGTTCTCTGATTTCTCAAGGTATGCCATATTAGAAAGTTGATGCAGTTCTACTTGTCAAGAAATCCAGTTTTTAGGTAGTCCATTAAATGGTACTTGTCTTCTTCTTTTTTCTCTTGATAGTCATATCAGTACATATGCATACACAATCAATGTTCTCTCACTATATATCCATTGTATGAAAAAAATCTTCAATCAACAGATCTGTCAATTCCCCATCTTACTCAGACTTGATCAGCTACTGGGCATATACCTGAAAATGGTTCTTGACGTCAGTGGTTGAAACTTGAAAATCACCATTTTGGTAATTGACTGACATGTGAAAGTTGCGAGCAAATGAAACATTACCTTTGGTAGTTCAATCATTTTATTTTTGGGAAAATAATTTCCCTTTGGTAGTTTAATCGTTTTATTTGGGAAAATAATTTCCCGCCACTGAAATTGTTTTCCTAGGGCCTTCTTGGAGTTGCTCTGGGTTTGTGGTTTAAGGCTCGATTAGCCTGAGTTTTTGTTATCGCAGAATTTTAAGGAATGACCAATTGGTTGGAAGAGAAGTTGTATCTATTGAGAAGGTTGTCTGTTTAACAGCTTGCTTGTCCCTTTTACAGTCCCTACTTCAGTTGCTAAGTAATTGCCAGAAGGATATTATTGGGTTGACCTAGGGTATGTAATTTGATTGGTCAGTTGAGTTTATTTGTGCTTATCTATAAAGGATGATGGATTAGGAATGAGGTATTTTAGATCTAGGCAAGCTCTTGGCATATAGCATTGCAGTACAGATATGAGGAAGAGGGTAAGAAAATTATAGGAGGTATTGTCTTTCTGGTACTCTTGTGTGCAAGGACTCTGATGCGGTTTTTGGAAGAGTGTTCGGTTGGTATTGATTTGCCAATATTAATTTCTTCAGTTTTTAGGTTTTTACTAGGAGGGGTTATTTTTGTCTTTATTTTTATTGTGGGTTAAGTTGGGTTGGGTTATATAATGGGGTAGCGACTGATGAATTGTATGAGTATAATTAGTCATACTGTTATCTTTGAAGCATAACGATGGTGGTTGTCTCTGTAGGAGTTTTGGTATCATAATCATTTAAGCAGAATGCACCATATTAGATATTCCTACAACTGATGATATGAGTAACAGGAAGAAAATCTAAGAGCATTGGTGCTACATGCATAGAAATGGAGAGTCGAAGTCATGTTTGTCTGGAGAGAAGAGATATATGCTCTTCCGGCCTTGGGCTTCTTGATGTGCATTAGTGATTATTCTATTGATGGTGAAATTCTGGATTTACTTGAAAGATTGCAGGGGGAGTTTTGGGATAGGAAGAGAAGATTGGCCCAAAGACTGGCACTGGTACTAATGTGGACAATTTAATAAGGGAGAGACATCTGACCCTCTTAAGGCCACACTTGACATCAGCTTCACTTTTGCTTCCACTAGGTTTATAGAATTACATTCTGCTTATTTGTTGTAATTTCACCAGGAGCTTTTCCTTTTGTAAGTGTCCACTTGTTAACTGAATCAGTCATCTTCACTCTCTGAAGCTTCTTTGCTCTGGTTTAATCTCAGCTTAGGTACTGGTAAGGAAACAGAAGAATCTAATTTACTCCAGCATTTATCTGATGCTTGCTTAGTTGTTGATGCTTTGGAGCCATCTGTGAGGGAAGAACTGGTAAATAATTTTTGCAGCAGGGAGCTTACTTCATATGAACAGATATTTGAAGGAGCTGGTTTGTTTTGACTTCCACTTCTACAATATATTACTTTTAAACTTGTGATTTTTTTATGTCTTGATTTTAATCTCAATGTTTGCTATCCAGAATTAGCTAAGTTGGATAAAACTGAACGGAGATATGCATGGATCAAGCGTCGAATAAGAACAAACGAGGAAATCTGGAAAATCTTTCCTCTTTCATGGCATGTTCCTTATCGGCTCTGTATCCTGTTCTGTAAGAGAACCAGGTATATCATCTAATTTTCTTATTCTAAATTTTTTACCCTCGTCAAGTAATTAAATTGAAGTACTTTTGGGGTGGCTAACATTGTTGGAACTCACTTCTTGTGCCACAGAAGTCAAATGAATCAAAAGCACCACAAATAGGGGGTGCTACCTTAAAAAATATAAGAAAATTGAACACTATTGCCTTTGTTAAAAGCATCAATGATATCCTAAAAAGTACAAAAACATGGATTAGGTAACAGAACCATGGTGGTGTACTTACATGTACCTGGTCTTCATATCACCTATTCAAGAAGTGACTTGATTTATTGATTGAAAGCTTAAGATTAAAATATAAAACAGAAGTTAGTCTGAGATCAAAACTTAAAAGTGACTAAAAATGTAATGACTAGGCTGAAATATTGACATTTGCATGGATCCATTGATGAGACATTTAGGCTTCCAATTAGGATCTATCGGGAAGATCTGACTTTTCATATTAAGATCACTCCTGAACCTGCTGAACATTTTGCCTTTGTTCAGGAAACAGCTGGAACAGATCTTGGATAACCTGCAGGAAAAGGCAGATGTTGGGACACTATTGTTGGTAAGCCACAATTTTTTATCAATGTCGATGATAAATCCTTATATTACTATAATTTTTTCCAATTTGAGACTTGGAAAAGTGAGAATTTACATATAACTAGATTCCATTTTGTGAAAGTAATCGTAACTTATTGGATTTCGGTATGTGTATTATATTACTATTTTATGTGCAGATGCAGATCTTACAAGTATAGTAGTGTAATCACCATATATTTACTGCAGTGTTGATTATGGTTAATACCCCTTCTGCCTCAGCATATTTTTGCTTGATATATGCACATATTGCTTTGTTCTGACATTTTCCTTTCCTTCGTTCTGAGATATGTTTATAGGCATTGCAAAGAACTCTTGAATTTGAAGATGAATTAGCAGAGAAATTTGGAGGAGACGTTCAAAATAGAGAGATCACAAATGACATTGAAGAGATTGGAAAAGGGGGAAATAATAGTAAAAATGTATCAGATATTCGAAAGAAATATGAAAGAAAGCTTGCTGCACATCAAGGGAATGAGACTGAGGTCTGTAATCTATATTGTTGCACATAATAGCTGTGCAAACTTCATGCAATGAAAACGAACTCTTCTTTAGCAACTCACAATTCTTCATTTTAATTTTGTTTTTGGCAGGAAAAGGATAAGAACAGAGATTTGTCAGCACCTGGAGCTGGGGTATCGATTTTCAATCTTTCTTCTTGTTTATTGCTAGCACTAACAACAATATGTAGTTAGGTGATAATCATATGTCGGACATCTGAATTTTTATACTCATACAACTTCTCTGTATGTGTATATAATATTCTGCTTCAACCTTTTCATATCTGCACTAACTAGAAATTAACTATTTAGAAAAGTTTGAGTACTTGACAGGTTTATTATTGTAAGCTACCTTTGTTCCTAGTTCATTATTATATTCATTCGGCTTTTCTACATGCCTATATCAGTAGATTTTCAGCTGCAATGTATTTGATTGAGTCTGTTGCGGAATATTACCCTCTCTTTGTTTTGCACATTTGAATTCAATCCTTACCGAAATCATATGTAATATGATTGTTGTGTTCAAAACTTCAAATCACACTACGAAATAGAGAAATCAAGTGAGAGTAATCTAGGGTTGTTTTTTCTTGCCATGTTCAACATTTTGCTTAGCCATCCCTTCCCTAGTGTATTGTTGTGCTCGTCTTATGTGACATTTTTAAGTAGACTTAGCTGTTCTCTTGCTTTGAGCTCTTGGTTTAAAAGATAGATCATATGAATATGTGCCTTTTAATTTGTCAGTTCAACTTCCATGGAATTATTTCATCCTGCTTTGAACCTCATTTGCAAGTATATGTTGAACTAGAAGAGAAGACACTAATGGAAAATCTGGAGAAGCTTATTCAGGTAGTTTGGGTCTATCATTCTTTTCTACAAACATTGTATACTTTTTGTATATTTTCTTGAATCTTAATTTCTTCTTGTAGGAGGAAACATGGGATATAGAAGATGGAAGTCAAAATAATGTTTTATCCAGTAGCATGCAGGTAATCATTTACATATTTTTGCATTTCCTGCAGTATGTAGCCTATATGAAGTATGTTCCAGGAGCTTGGGTTGGCAACTCGTATCCCAGTTGGGAGAAGAGGGTTGTGGAACCTCTGTGTGTGTGTGTGTGTGTGAAGTTTGGTGTTGGATCATTAAATGATGAACCCAGCATCATATTGAGGCTGTATTTTCTCTTTTTAGATTTAACCTTTTCTTGCATGCAACTGTTGGAGACAGGGTTTCTAGGCAACCTCATATTGAGGAAATTTTCAGTGAAATGTGAGCATATCCCCTTCATAAAGTACATAGGAAATTTTGAGGTTGGTTGGCTAGTTACTTTAGTTGGAATTCACTAAGATTGTTACAGTAATATAGTAATATGTAATTATCAGAATATGCAGTGCTTCAATGGATTCTCAGGCAGAATGTCGTTCACTTATATTGAGGATTTTAATGCAGATACCAGAGAAATTTTGATATGTAATAGAGAAGAATCTAGCTTCTTCTGTTGTACACCATCTTTGGATGGGGTAGAAAATTGTAGTATTCACTGTTCAGAGATATAACAAAGTGGGAAGGGGACCTCCATAGTTGGAGATCCGTTAAAGCTGTTAATAATAGTGTTATGTGGTGAATTCAACAACAACAAGAAATCTATTTGTGTTGTTTTAGCAAACAAAGTTCAAATAGTCACCAAGGAATGTTGCATTATATGAATGTCGTATTTGTATTTTATTCCCAGGTTGTTAGACAAGAAATTTAATTTTTGGATATTTTCTTGTAGTTCGGATAATATGTTATGTGTCATTGCCTATGTCTTTTCATGCTGATTTGTATTTGATCAATCTAGAAGCATTCCCTGGACATATTTGTTTCCCTAGTAAGTTTATCTTATTCCAATTTTGATTATTTTCCCTGTTGTTGTGTCATGTAGTTGTTTCTTATAATTAAAAGAAGCTTGAAGAGATGCAGTGCTCTAACAAAGAGTCAGACATTATTTAATTTGTTCAAGGTGCGTTCTTGGAGCTTGTCATTGAAATAGCCCTTTTTGGTATGTACTTTGCTGTAGTGACATTCATTGATATGGAAAATAGATGTCGTGAAGTTAACGCTCAAATATGAAATCCTACCACTAGGTGCATGGTATAAGTTCCTAAGAATTTACTCTGCTATATTATATTTACTAATTATGGATGGACTCTTTCAGCTCAACATAAAACAAATTTGTGATTATTTTCAACAATTATATGTTACTCATTGTTTGTTGCAACTGTAATATCCCTCCTCTTTTCCCCGAGCCTATTTTTCTTACCCACCCTAGTTTAGACCTTTCAGTTACAAAAAACGGATGCATTGAGATGCCTTGTTGAAAGATTATTGCATTTAGGGGGCAATGAAGAATGATGACATTGTTATAAATAGGTTCAAAATGAAATGATACTGAAGCTAATCAGTTCTCCATGTGCCAACTAATGCTCCTTTCCATCATTAGGTATTTCAAAGAATTCTGAAAGCATATGCTACAAGGCTCTTTGCAAGACTACCTAAGGGTGGCACAGGGATTGTTGCTGCAGCCACTGGTATGGATGGACAAATAAAGGTATCCCCATATTAGTTTTTGTCATTGTTTTGAGAAACTGCTTGTTCTTTATATATCAGATACTAAAAGTGTATTTATTGTCATTCTCGTAACTTGAGCAGACATCTGACAGGGATGAAAGGGCGATTTGTTACATTGTAAATTCAGCGGAATATTGCCATAAAACAGTAAGTTGTTTCTGATCTTGGTATTTTTTGCAACTGTACATTACTATCTTGCTTTATGTGTGTATGTGTCATGAGATGCCAATTGATTTTCAATACAAAAAGAAACGAGTCATATGTGATCCTTTTGGAACGTTGCATAAAATATTGGGGGAATTAGTTACTTATTGAAAACTGATGTAAGGCCTACTCACTTGGCTCTATTTTCTTGACAGTCTGGTGAACTGGCTGAAAGTATATCCAAAATTATTGATTCCCAGTTTGCAGACGGGATAGATATGTCAGATGTGCAGGTACTGACTACTTGTTTTTGTTTCTCCCTTGAATCACCCAATAGCAATTATTTTCTGTACATTGTTACAGAAGTTGTGCAATTACGCAGGATGAATTTTCAGCAGTCATAACAAAAGCATTGGTAACCCTAGTGCATGGCCTGGAATCTAAATTTGATGCTGAAATGGCTTCAATGACTCGCGTCCCATGGGGTACCCTTGAAAGTGTTGGCGACCAATCAGAGTAAGATACATTAACTTAGGGATTGCTCCTTAAATACTAGGGCCAAATATAACTCTCCACAAATAACCACATCCTACTCTTTTGCAGGTATGTCAATGGCATAAGTACTTTCCTTAGTAGTAGCATTCCTGTATTTGGACAACTTCTTTCACCCATTTACTTCCAGTTCTTCTTGGATAAGGTGAATATACGGGAATAATTTGTCTTGTTTTGTAATTAACACTCGCCGCTTATTATTATTATTATCAAAGTTTACTTATTATGTTTACTGCCAGCTATTAAATTTTGGATGTTATTGCTAAAAAATCTACGAGACCCCAAAAAAATCTACATGATGTACATCTATTTTTCAGCTATATGTCATGTGACTCACATTCAATATGCTTTGTTCCTATGCTATGCAGCTCGCATCATCACTTGGCCCACGCTTGTTCCTCAACATTTTCAAGTGCAAGCACATATCAGAAACTGGAGCCCAGCAAGTAGTTATCTTTAACCTTTGTTTACTTGTGATCTACTCTAGTTTAAAACATTGTAGCACCCAGTATCAGCGTATATGACATACTAACCATTGCTTGCATGGTTTTTCTGGAGGCTAGTTCCTCAATCTTATATTCTAATATGTTCAGGCTATGCCTAAAATTTGATGTACTTACAAGTCAAATTGGAAATTCCCCAACTTATTTTTAATCCCGAATTTATTATATACCGGAGTTGCTCACCTATAGTCTAATTATTTTTGTCTGCGGATAAGATATCAACACAGCTAGGATCATATACCGTTGGCGTTGGGCTTAGATTCCGTGAAGAACCAATATTTCACTTGTATAGATCATAAATGCTGTCATGTGATTTTCGCAGATGTTATTGGATACTCAAGCTGTAAAGACAATTCTACTAGAAGTTCCTTCCCTTGGTCGACAGGTGAGCTATTGTATTGAAAAGAACACTTCAGTTGTAAATATGATTAATACTTGCAAAGTATTATTTTTAGTTTTCATCCTGCTTCTTATGATCTTTTCACTATTACAATTATTGTTCGTCTAAATCATGTACACACACTACAGTGCATTTATTTGTTCGTTCATCTATATGATGTACAAGTGTCAGAAATCAATTATGCTCATGTTGTATGTTGAATAATGAAGAATGTATATTTCCAACTAAGTTTCATTGACTAGATCAACATTGCATATGTAACGATTTGAGTTATATGTGAGTTAATCTTTTATTTGTTCATTATCTCGTTATGCTGAACGAATGTATTAATATTTTTCTATATTTATCTGAAAGACATCTGGTGCTGCCAATTATTCAAAATTTGTAAGCCGTGAGATGAGCAGAGCCGAAGCACTTTTGAAGGTTAGTACTCAAGCATTCTGGGTCTACTATGCAAGAAGTCAATTTCTATCTTTTGATTTCAATAATGCAAAGAAATCTCATTTTCAGGTTATACTATCTCCGGTTGATTCTGTTGCGGATACATATCGTGCATTGCTACCAGAGGGAACGCCAATGGAATTCCAGCGTATTCTGGAGCTCAAGGTTATTCTCTCTCTCTCTCTCTCTCTTCGCACAGCTTACTTTAATGCATTATTGCTTCAAGACAATAACCTTAATTTTAGGGTGTTGGATTAGAAATGAAATCCCCGTGCAATTTGAACTTTAAACTATACTAATTTCCCTATCTTATATGGGAAATCTACCGCTCATCTAACCCACTAACAAGGATTCAATTGCCAAGGAAACCATTAAAGATGGATCGATCATTTCACATATATGATATATCCTTACTTTGGGTGTGCTGATTAGCATGGTCTCTGGAAAATGCTGTATCTACGGCTCTATTTTGCTGGTTTTGCCGGGTCATTGTTCTATTTAGTCCTAAACCCGGAAATCTTATTCAATCTTAAGTCCATTCTCATCATTAATACACCTTTTTATCGATGCCAATCTCAGCTGTGTTAGAATTAGAATGTTGGCATTTCCCATGGATTCATTTGATCTATCATATGCAGGGCCTTAAAAAAGCCGATCAACAAAGTATATTAGATGACTTCAACAAGCGTGGACCCGGGATTACCCAACCGTCTATCACACCTTCAGGTGTTTCATCTACCCCAAACGTCCCCCCTGCCCCAACCGCCCCTCCTACTCCTGCAATGACCAATTCCACATCAGTCGGGTTTATCGCGTCCCGAGAAGATGTCCTAACTAGGGCAGCAGCACTCGGGCGAGGGGCTGCCACGACAGGGTTCAAGAGATTCCTTGCTCTAACCGAAGCGGCAAAAGACAGGAAAGATGGGCCTTTCCGGAAGCTATTCAATGCATGAGAATCTCCCTTAATTTCCAGGTTTTGCATTGATCAATCAATCATTTTGTTTTGTTAATCTATTTCTCATTTATATTACTTTCTAGATGTTTATTCAGCTAGCCGGAAACAAATTTTGGCTGGAGAAAATAATTGCCTTGTTCCATCTATAGCTTGAATAAAAGATGTTCTTCTGGTTTCTTCACAGAACTAAGGTTGTGTTTGTATTATAAAAAGTTGGAATGAGAATCAAGAATCGGAATGGCATAGCTATTTTCATGACAAAATGTATATATAATTCAAACATAAACAATGAGAATCTCATTCTCATTTCTAAACAAAAAGTACAACACAAATGTTGCATAAACCTCGGCATCAACAAATGCTTGCGGTTAACAACCGCAGTTATTTGTGATAAATTTACTTGCAGTTTCGGAAAACATTTTATTGCAGTTCAAAAACGAAACTAAATTTCTCGAAAACATGCTTGCAGTTTGAAAACGCGGTTAAAATATTATATGTACTAATCTTGAAAAACTTTACTTGCAGTTCTGAAAATATTTTATTGCATTTTCAAAACTAAGTTAAATTTCTCAAAAAGTGCTTGCATATTGTAAACGCAGTTAATATTTACTTGCAGTTTCTGAACTCATTTTATTGCAGTTCCAAAACGCAGTTAAGACATTCAAATGCCATATTTTTAGACCTACTTGCCTAGCTGAAAACTATTATTCCATCTTTAGGCTGCAGATTGCAGGCGGCATAAGCGATTTTGACCTCAATTCTTCCGAACTATAAGTCACTATGATGGCGCCCAAAATGGTGGGCACTTGAGAACTCCAGTCTCTACAACTTCGTGTAGCGTCTTAGTGACTCCAAATTCCCTGACTCCAATGCTCGAGGGTATACAAAGATCTAAAGCTCATTTGACTCCCACAGATGGCATGGCATGGCATGCTCGGGTGGCTAGGATCCAAGTACACAATGGACTCCACGACAAATCCCATGTTTCCAACTACCTTCTTTCATATGAGACTTACTAAATTTGAGGCCATTTTCCAAGAACACATTCAAGACTTCCTAACAGTGATACAATTACGGACACAAATGAAGACAAACATTTCATTGTAATCACGGGTTAAAGAAGCGCACCCGTCTTTAGGGCTTTCCCTTGCAATTCCATGGGATACAATCATTCGAGCACAAAATTTGTTTCAAAAGAGAGAACTCTTATTTTAGCATAAAAATACAAATTGAAGGTACACTACAAACCAAATTTGCATGCCACGAGCAATCTAATAACAACATGCTAAGAAATTTTGTGGTTCAAATTGGTTGACAAAGACCAGGGGAAGAGAAGACTGAATTTTAGTAACCTTATTAGCAACCATTAATAGCTTATGTTAATAAGTCAAAATCACCTAAATTGGAGAATACATAGCATTATGTAAATAACCTACAAACAATAAAACCAATGCTAGTTTCAGGAACCTATTTCAAAGTGCTATATATAGACCAACACAATAATCTGATACAGATCGAGGGCATGAGTCGCAGTGCAAAAGCTTTTAACTGGACGTATACTAGGATACTAGAAATTATCACCCCTCGCTTAACGAGTGTCTTATTCCCATCACCTACCAACCCCCAAAGTCATCAAAGGCACCACCTTTGCGGCCAGACTTCTTTGCACCGAAATCCCCAAAACCGCCGCCAGACTTCCTTGAACCAAAGTCTCCAAACCCACCAGATCTGCCACCAGAATCCCTTGAGCGACCAAAGCCGCCGCCGCCACTAGAGCGACCAAAGCTGCCACTTGAACGACCAAAGCCGCCTCCCCCTCGACCACCAGATCGGCCAAATCCAGATCCCCCTGAACCTCCACCAAATGAGCCAAATCCACCACCACCGCCACCCAATTGAATCATGTCCTCACTTCGAACCTCAATCGGAGGAAGCTGTAAACCAGTAAAAGAAAAGAAATCAGGTGAAGCATATTACAATGGACTCCTGATATTACAGAAGACATGTTGTACAATATATTGCAGTGTTATAATGACACCAGTATGTTGACTTCTGAATTCTTTAACAGTAATGTAACGAATAATGGTGAAATAAGCTGTGAGAATTACGATGTTATCAAGCATGTCATCGATGTAGTTAAGAACAATATTTGCATGTATCATTAAGTTTAGAGTTCTAAGGACAATCTTTTGCCTCCAAAACTTGGCATCATATATAACTATGAAGAAAATAAATTGGAATAAACAGAAAAGGAAACAAGGAGATTGGCAGTGACCTGCGTGAATCTGCCTCCCACGTCGCGTTCAATCATCCTGACATCCCTAGATTGATCATCAGTGTGAATAACAATTGCAGTTCCAGTCTTACCAGCACGACCTGTTCGACCAGATCGGTGAACAAAGATCTCTGAGTTGTTTGGAAGTTCATAATGTATTACCTGAGAAAAAAAAAAAACAGTCAAAATAGATATAGACCAATAGCCAATAACATTTAATAAGTTCATAAACATATATCATCCAGAGGCAAGAACTCACAAATTTGGTTATAAGTGAAAACCGAACCCCAATATAAAAGCCTATCTGTAAAAGGCTCACTCACTTCCTAAGAAATAGAATGTGTTTACCAAACATAAAAAATAGATAGTAATTACATTTGAGAATCTCACAACAAATTTCAATAAAATGAAATACTAAACTAATGTAGACTTTGCAGAGAGGAACTCATAGAAGTTTAAATATAGATCCAAAATTTACCTATATTTACGATAAAAAAAACTCGATCACTAAACTTAAAACAGATAGCTTTTAGGAGATTGGTTTACATTTTATATTTTGAAGAAAGACATCACATAGCATGGGTCCAATACACTCAAATTGATATATATATTAAATCTTCAAAAATCCAGCCTAAATTATAAACTAAATGCGTGTTGGAAATATAGGATACCGAAACTGGTTACCTCAGAGTATAAGTTAGGCCCAATTTAAAATTTTCTAATGTTTAATGCTAGATTTAGGAAAAATTCTTATCTAGTAATGCTTGATCAGGAATATGAACAAATAGCATAAACTCACAAGATCCACGTTAGGGATGTCAAGGCCACGAGCAGCAACATCAGTGGCAACTAGTATATTGAAACGCCCATCCCGAAATCCTGAAAGTGTCCTTTCCCTCTGACTTTGCGAGATATCTCCATGCAAAGCCTCACATTTATACTTTGTGCTCAAAGCATAAGACAAACTATCAGCATCACGTTTTGTTTGCGTGAAAACAATGCACTTTCCTCCTTTTGCATATTCCTAAAAGAGGACACCAGAATCAGACAGTATAGGTAAATTTATACAACATTGGCAAAACAAAGAGTAAGAAATAACAGAACTAGAAGGCCAAATACAGAGTTTGATTCATACTGAAACTAGTGGTCCAATAATTGATGCTTTCGCATAGTTGTCTGATGAAATTGAATAAAGGGAAATTCCTTCTGCCAGCTTCTGATCGTCCTCTCCAACCTGGACAAAATAATCATTTCTGAGAAAAGTTACAAGCTTGCAGAAAGGTAAACATAAATAAATGAAGACATGGGATATGAAAACTCACGAGATCAACGGTCACTGGATCGTTTAGGTACTTCCTAGTTAGTTTCCTTATGGGAGGTGGCATTGTTGCTGAGAACATCATGGTTTGACGCTGAGCTGGTACCTTCTGCAAGATCTCTTCCACAGCTTCCTCAAAGCCAATAGCAAGCATCTGGTCAGCTTCATCAAGAATAAGAAACTGAACTTCTGATAAATTCAAGGAACCTCTCTTAAGCAGATCAATTATTCGACCGGGGGTGCCAACAACTACATCAACACCATAGTCAAGACTCCTGATTTGGCTATGAATAGGTGTGCCCCCGTAGCAACAAATTGAATCCAATCCAGGTGCAGTGTTCTTAAACTCCTTGTGAACTTGACTCGCAAGCTCTCTTGTTGGAGCCAACACCAAAGCTAGAGGGTTCCTTCCTTGTCTGGTATCAACAAAATACATAAAAGATATTATATCAGGATACAATCTATATCATCGAGCGAAAAGAGATGATAGTAACATACCCATGTTTGGCATTAAACCGAATGATTTTATCCAAGACGGGAATCCCAAAAGCAAGTGTCTTTCCTGTTCCAGTTCTTGCACGACCAATCATATCACGACCTTCCATGGCAGGCTCCATGACAGCTCTCTGAACATTTAAAATAAAGTAAAACAAATTGTTTGTGCGACCATAACACAAAACCAATACACCTACTAATTCATAACACATAACATTCTCGAGAAACAAAAAAAAAAAATTACCTGGATCGGGAAGAGCTTGTGTATACCCCTATTGGCCAAGGAAGTAATTATACTCTTGTCGATCCCCAAACCAGCGATTTCGAGCCCTTCGTCTACAACATCGCGAGGGGCCGATGCTGTGGCGTACCCAGACACAAACGAAGATGCGAAATTGAACGGGCCAGGCTTCGCGTGGAAAGATCTAACGTCACAGCCCGAAGCACCATTTCTGGAAACACCAGTGACGGCGGCGGACGACGAAATTGGCGACGGATGGTGGAGGAGCGAGTCGATAGCGTTGAAGACGGAAACTGAGCCTCGCCTCAACACTGCAGAGGAGGATCCAGAACAAGATTTTCTGAGGATCGTGCTCAACATTGTGGCTGGATTTAGGTGAAACGAGAGAGGGTTTGTGGTTTCGGAGAGAAACCCTATTTAGCGATTGGGGGTTTAGGGTTTTAGAGAAGCGTATTATAGGAACGTTTATATCTAGGGTTTAACTGGTGGTGATGACGACAACAAGTGCAGTAGAGAATAGATATTTCTGAGTTTTGATCTTCTATGGCAAGGCCTATCGTGTGCTCGCTTTCTTTAGCCAATGAGATTAAGATATGGTAGATCTAGAATCTTAACTTAAATTTCTAAAATAGTTAAAACTTGGAGAGCAAGTATGGTCAAACAATAGTAACCAAGTAATTAAGGGCAAAAAGAGACTTAATTAAGATACGGTAAATTAGTTTTGTCTCCCCCAAATAGTAATGTTTTATTTTTTTTGGCTTTTAGCTCATGTTTGGAGTTTTTATGGTTTTGGCTCTTAAACTTTTGATTTTTAAAAAAAAATTCAGACGACTTGCTACTTTTGGTTATCCTTCGTCACATCCTCATTTCACGCCACATTGGATGTCCACCTCAGCGCTTCTCTGCCACGTCACCTCAACGCTTCTCTTTTTAGTGTATGTACACAAAGTATTGCATTAGATTTCGAAAATGGTTGTTGTACTTGCCGAAAATTTTGAAGAAGAATGAAACGTTGCATTTCAATAGCAATACTAGTGTCTAGTGCTGACATGGCGATTCAGAGGTGAAGTGGAACACCAACGTGGCAGAAAATGGGGACGTGACGAAGGAGAACCGAAAATAGCAGGTCGTCTGAGTTTTTTTTTAAAAAATAAATCAAAAGTTTAAGGAGCAAAACCATAAAAAATCTAAACGTGGGCTAAAAGCAAAAAACATGTTTATTTAGAGGAGACAAAACTAATTTACCCATTAAGATATAAACAATTGTTTTTTAACAAAAAGAGATTCTTCTCTTCTCCCTGAAAACCCTAGCCGCCGACGGGTCGTCTCTTGTTTTTCGTCGAAAATTTCTCCATGAACCTTTGTCGTTTTTTATTTATTTATTGGCAGTGGTCCAATTTTTTTTTTTACTCTTATTGGTTATTGAATAAACGCAGATTTAGCATATTCGAATTGATTAAATTTGTTATCTTGTTTGATTCATCATCACTTATGCCTCCTCATATTCGATCTGCTTGGAAAAGTCGTGTCATCATCTTTGTCTTCTCCACATGCTAGTTGTGAAAATATGCTTACTTCGGGTGGATTGTTTCTTTTCATGTTAATCTGTATTGAATCGTATTTTACTAGTTCTGTTTTGTTCTATATTTTGTTTGTCTTCTCTTGTTGAAAGTTATTTTTTCACTATGCATGTTTTGTTTGGGAGTACTGTTGTGCATCAGATGATTTTACAGAGAGCAAAAGAGCGGGTCTATTGCAGTTAATACTTTAACCAACCATATGAAAACTGACTGTATGAACATTCGAGATTTGCTAGTGTCTATATAAAATTGAGTTCGTATTTCTCTATTATTCTTAATGAAATTAATATTTTCTTAATAAAAAACGAGAGACATAAGCAAAATGAATCGGAGTGAAAGCTCATCTTAATGAGACTCGGTCAAGACAAGAAAAATAAATTCAGCTCGAGGCGCTCACAAATTCATTGACACATACACTAAAATTTTAAGCCTCTAATCAATGAGAGGACACAACAAACCAACAAAAGAAAAACAGTACTAATTCAAAGAATCAGCATCATTGAACAAAACCTCCCCCACAGAATCACACACTAGTTCTTCAATCTCCACCAAGCACTCCTTCATCAAATGTGATTTCTTGGACCTAGAAGCTTTAAGCTTCTTTTCTTGGATCTTCAAGCTCTGCAATCTCTCCTTACTTGCCTCCAACTCTTGTTGCATCACCTCAATCTCCAAAGGGAGCTCTCTGGTTTTTGTGCTAACCTCAGTTATTTCATTATGAAGCTTAGTAAGAACAAGATCTGCATGCTTGTCAGCTCTGAGACCAAAATATGCATACACAACTCTTCTCAGCTTATCAAATATCATATGAATCTTGAACCCTCCAATCAGCTGCACATATTTCAGTTTACACCACCAATGAACAAGCAACTCCTCTGTCACATCCTTAACCTTAGTGTAACACATTCGTTGAACCACATCACAGAGAATGATGAAGAAAACCATCTTTGTGCTTGAGCTGAACTTGGATTCTGCACTAACATCTCCATATTTAGCAATCAAGGCCTCTAGAGCGGGGGCTACGCGCCTTATTACAGTGTACTTGCCAATATTGACAACCTTTTCAGGACTGTCAGCAACAATACTGAATGTAACCATGAAAGACTTCAGTTCCCTTATTTTCTTGCCAATAGTATCATTCTTCAAGAACTTTTGCATCTCGTGTTTGAGTTCGTCCGGGTTTTGATCCCTCCTTGATGCAGACTCTTCAAGAACCAAAGTCTTGTGAGCTTCCCAAGCAGATTGGATGTGCTCTATCTCTTCATCTTCAAATTTGAGTCCCTCCATGAACTTTTTAATAGCTTTGTCTGAATATATTGATAATGCCTGATCATGATCATCTTGCTGCGACGAATCTTCATCATCCGAGTGAGAGTCTCCCCAATAGCCTCCTACTACTTCAAGAATCCGAGTCCTCCTTTCTAGTTCTATCTGATCGGTTTCTGGTCTGGACTTGAAGATGTCCCTCACACTTTCCTCCCTTTCGGTGTACTTGTCCTTTTCACTCTCATTTTCTGGTTTCTCTTGTTTCATATCTATTGCTCTAACCAACTTCACATCTTTGAGATCTCCTTTCAAAATAAGGGTTACCTACAATCATGATAATGATTCAACTTCACATCGAAGAAAAGTCACATTTTGTACATTAGATCGAAGTTCATGCCATGTAACATACCTTGGATATCACGCATCCTACGTGAGCTTCAAATTTGCATACAGCACAATAATAGATGCATTCGTAAGGATCTCTTTTATCCTCGCAGGCGTCACAGTAACACTGCTTCATGTCCTCTTCAACAAGATAAGGTTCAAGGGTGAGGTCATGGAAGTGACATTCATGTCTGATAGTAATTGGCAAAGGGCAGTGCTTGAAATCAAAATTTGTATTGCATTCCACACAACGGAAACAAGCACTTCCCGGAGAACCTATTGTTCTTTCTATGACATTAAGACCATGATTATGGTCTTCAAACTTTATCTCCGGTGCACGAAGAACACATTCAAGATCAAGATGAAAGTCACATTCTCTGCAGCTGAAGATCATGGCACTGCAGTCCCTAAGACAGCAACTGCAAAAAAAATCTCTGCCATTTGCCATTCTTAGCCTGAGGGGATGTTTTGGATGAAATGGGTGTTTCGGTATCTCTTGAGGCCACTCGAGACATGATTTGTCAAGAAAGAAATTGCATCCTTTGCAGCTATAAGCAGAGCCCTCATTGATTTGTTTGTTGCAACCATTGCAGCGAGTTCCACTTTTGACATCATCGTGCCAAAACAAGGGATGCTCGGGGTGGATAGAATGTCGAAGCTTCTCTTTCTCCACGAGCCGCCCTAATAACCCTGTGATGACACAAGTAATGTGAGCAAAGAAGTTGCACTGCAGGCAAGCATACATGTAAGCTCCTTCAAGAATCAGTTTCTTGCAAGAACCGCAAGGCAGGTCTCTTTCAGCTTCCATTTGGCTAAGGGGATGCTCGTGTCTTTCGTTGCAGGTAATTCCACGGGGCAGCGGTTGAGGATGATCGGGATCTTGTTGATCACAAGACAGGACATGGAAATTTTCATCACACAGCAAGCAACGAGCCATAGCCCCACCAAATATCCCACAAGCTGAGCAGTAAAGTTTCTTGCTGTCTCTAGAATCAAATAGAGTAAGAGAGTGTTGATCACTGTGTTCTTGATATTTCACAGTAGGCACAAGAGAGGCACACTTGGGGTGTAAATGAACATTACAGTTATGCTTCATGAAGTCAGAGCAGCGAAACTCGGATCCACCTTGTGGTATCCTCTGGCAACAAGCAATGCATTGTATCGGGTAATGAGTTTCTGAGTACTCATTCTTCCCGGGATTGAGCTTGTGACTGAGATTATAGTACTGAGGAACTGTGGCACAAGATCTGCAAAGAGAGGTGTTGTAGCAGTCCCAGCTGTTCTTATGTTTGAGGCATCGGTAGATCCATTGAGACTCGACTTTGTTGCATAATTTGCACCGTGCAGTGAAAGGTATATCAGCCTCCTGAAGGAGCATCAACTTCAGCGGATGCATATGCTTATCAGAAATCTCATCCGGGTACTGTCCACGAACTTGTTGAATTTGATTTTCCATTTTCAGCTTGTTCTGCTTTGATAATTAACTGTACCTTCAAAGGAAACAAAAACAGATTATGATATATGTATATTTCACATGTATGTTTAGGAATCGAAGAGAGTTTCAAAATAGTTGATGTATTAGTTTTTGAGTTATGCAGAGCTAAAGAAGAATGTCACACTCAGAGGCAAAAATAACACCCAAGTGATCTAGTACAAGCACCAAAAGTGATAATGTGTACATACATGTATTATCTTTTCCGCTCAAGATATATAAAATTTAGTTTGAACTGATATGTGAACACTCATAATCTATCGATATGAACTCAAAACTTGAAAAATCAAGAAGCAGACTGTAACGAAATGTTAACATTTATAGTGGCTTACCAGAAATGTTGCTACCAGGACATGTAATGTAACAGCTTATCTGCAGGAGTTTTGACCAAATCTTTGGTTGTAGGTAAAATAATTGAATATTGATAGTAGTGTGTGCCTTGTCTCTGTGTGTGTGTGTGTGTATATATATATATATATATAACAAGAAAAAAGAAAACTGTAAAAGAATAATATGTTATGGCCATTTTCTTTATTCAAAGAAGCAACCAATTATTCTTTCCTTTCAAAGAATAATTGTTTTATCTCTTTTAAGCAAATACAAAAAGAAGAAAAAGAAGATCAATGGCAGATGGAAAATAAATGGCATATTGCTGTTGTTGGTTCCAATCACCTTTAACCTCTCTTTTTTTCATTTTTACATGTAAGTTACAATAAATCAATAATTATATGAAATCACATAAGCCTTTTATTAGAAGGTTAGCTTCTAGAGTTTGGTTGAGTTTCTGTGTCTGAGATCTTGAGGATTTGAAGATAGAACATAAGCATTGTTGCTGAGTATATAAAAAACAATTTATACTTTAGTTTCTGAAAGAAACATGACTGATACAATCTTTCAAATCACAGAGGTTACAAGAGGTACATTATAATTTTATTAAAAAACAAGAAAATGAGAACAAGAACAAACAATATTAGACACATCTCTACTCTTGCTTTTGCTTTTGCTTCTGAGTCTTGGAATCTTCTTCTTCTTCTTCTTCCTTTGGGATTTGACTCGACTTAGAATTCATTTTTTCTTTGTTCTTCTCATAAAAAATCTCCCCCAGCATTTTCGCTGCCAATGGAACTCCAGCACTCTCTCTTTTGATGTCTTTCTTGAGCTCTTCCTTCAGTTCCTTCAGCTTGATCATCTCTCCTACCTTCGCCGACTCATTCTTGGTTCCTTCCTTCTCGGGTTCATTCTTGACTTCTTCCTTCTCCGGTTCATTCTTGTCTCCATCCCTCACAGGTTCATTCTTGACTTCTTCCTTCTCAGGCTCGGTCTTGACTCCTTCCTTCCCGGGTTCATTCTTGACTACTTCATTCTCCGGTTCAATCTTGGATTCTTCCTTCTCGGGTTCAGTCTTGAATTCTTCCTTGGCAAGTTCATTCTTTAGAACTTCATTCACCGGTTTATCCTTGAATCCTTCCTTCTTGAAAATTGACCAGCAGCTCTTAGTATCAGAAAGAGGCAACAAGCTATACAAGTTCTCTTTCCGAACCATCTTCTCTGCTACTTCTTCGCTCCTGCACGTGACAATTATCGCTCCTCCATGCTCTTTTGGCAATCCATACGCAAGCCTATCGCTCCACTTCTCGTTGCCAATACCTTGAGGAGCAAGTAAATGCAAATCTTGGTACCAATCCTCATTGTCCACTGCACCATCCAACACAATAAGGTACCTCTTTCCCCTCAGTTTCAGGTTCAAGGCATAGACCAGCTTTGCTAGCTCTAGTTCTTGATCATCGGTCTCACGAGGCTCAAGAATCTCCTTGTTCGCTCCAAGACTGTTGAGCAATCTCTTAACTATGACAAATCTGTGGTCTGGTTCTTGTTGTTCACTTGACATTTGAAATCTTGACATGCATATCCAGATTCTTGGGAGGAAGTGTCTCTTCACTTCTTGCTTGTTGAACAAAACCTGGCAAAGGGTGGTTTTGCCAATGCCTTTCATGCCAACCATCCCAAGTGCCTTCAACCGGTTCTCGCTCTCCTTCTTCAGAAGCAACTTCTCCACCGCCTTCACCTTCCCATCAAACCCGAAAACCTTTTCTGGATCCACCAATCTTGTGGTCAATTGGGTTGCTTCTTCTTTACCTCCAGCACCTTCCTTTTGTTCTTGAGTACTTTTGGCTTTCTTGATTGCCTCACTGAGCTTCTCTTTGATCTGGTTCAACATCATTCTCTTGCTGTTGATGTAAACCAGTTCTTGCTCACTGTATTGATCATCTTTATAGTTTCTTCTTGATAGATTCTTGCAGTATTTGAAAGCTTCAATGAGTCTCTCCAGTGATTCTTCTCTGAGTGATGATACTGATTTGGGATCTGATTGAAGCAACTTCTTGATTTCTATGAATAGTTGGTGGAGAGGGATTCTGGAGATTCTCTTGTTCTTTTCATTGAAACTACGGCAAAAAGACTCTATAATCTTCTTCTCAGCCATATCAGCACAAGATTAGTAGTTGCAGAGCTAGCAAGAAGTTGGGAGGAGAAAGCAAGAAAGTTTCTTGAATAGTTGAACAAGGAGAAGATTTTTAAAGCAATGAAAAATGTTGCTTCATTGTTGAATCCATTGTTTTGCTTGGGCACAAATCATTGTATTGGATTCATATTTCGTCTTCACGGGCTCTTCAAGTTAGAATCGATTCATAATCAAACTCTTCGTTGCTACGAAACAGATGAATGAGAATCAATTCAATACTTTTCTTTCTTGTGCTCATTCTCATTGTTGAATCATTCACTTTACTTGTGATTCATGTTGTGCTTTATGCTTATAAATTCGTCAAGTTAGAATCGATTCAAGATTACAAACTTTATCACCACTTCAACAGATCATCAAGCATACGAGGGTACATTTCTGTTTCATACGTTAATTATACGTGAATTATCAACCAAAAGAGATGTGTTACAAACCGTTATAAGCATGTTGCAACAAAATCACTTACTACAAGTAAAATCGTCAATTGTGACAGAATTATTTTGTCACTATTTATGTTGTCACAAATGCTTGTAACAGAATAGTTCGTCACAGATTATGACAAAAATGTTTAACTGTGACAGAACTATCTCTCACAGATTTTCCGACACAGTTTGCAACTTTTCCCGTAGACTTCATTTAGAGATAAGAAAAATATATTGATCAAGGAGAGGGGTCCATCAATGGAGCTCAGATTCCAGTTTGCATTTTGCAGAAGAAACTGAAGAAGAAGAAAGGGACAAAAGCTCTCATTCTTTTCTTGATCTTGTTGCTCAGTTCTCTTTCTTTCCAAGTATAGTATGACTTCATTTTTACGTACAGTACTGAATAACTAACTATAAATAGTTGATGAGCTGGGGTTTCATGTCACAGCTATCACCATTAAAATTCAAGAACACATTGTACAGAACAAATTGGCCTCTTGAGCTGTCAGAACTATGAGCAATCAACTGACAGATGACCAGGCACCAAAACCAGGTTCTTCTTTGTGATGTATTTCAATTTATATTCATTTTTGATTTGATGTCACTTTACAATGCCTATAACATGTTTGTTAAAAGTCCCCTGAGAATATTTGCTTTGCTTGTCTGTATATTTTGAAGTCTTTTTTTTCAATGACATGACATGATTTTGTATGTATTTACTGAACTTTAAACAAATGCATGACAAAGATCAAGTTTCTTTGTATGGTACCTTTCTCAATCTGTATCGGTTTTGTAAGAATTGTCTTTTTGATTACGTGTCGAGTTCTAGACTGTTTTATATACGAGTTGGGTCCCTTCATCTAAGAGTCTAAGCTTTTGGGTAGGGAACTCAACGTGGTATCAGAGTCGGTCTTATGAAGCTTGTTACCACTTGATATACAAGTTGGGTCCTCCACCTATTTGCTTAGATTTTTGAGTTGGAGTTAAGTTTGACATGGTATAAGAGTTGGTTTGGTTTGGGCCTAGTAAATCCGTCTTTGTTGCCACCCTTCTTGGTCCTCGTGCATGATCCATTGTGTTATCCGGGCTACACGTGAAAGACAAAGGTTGGAGGTTTGTCTATAGGTTAAAATAATGCTATAATTCTAGTAACACAATCAAAGAAGAACTTAACAGCACAAAACTCAAAGTCCTCTCTCTACTAACCATAGAACCCTCATCTGCTAGCGTCGTTTCTTATGCAGCGGTTCTTGCCGCCGGAGAGCCCTTCCCCTCCTCTTCCTTCTCCTTTCTCTCTCCACCTTCTTCTCTCTTCAGGCTCTTCAGCTCAGAGCTCCGTTGCTCCGCTTCACTTTTATTCCGCCCCTCCGCCCCTGTCTCTGCCTCCACCTGTGGTGCTCTTGTCGCCGCTGGCCTCTCCGGCACAGGCTCCGTCGACGTCCAGCCCGCCTCGGCATGCCACAGTCTCTTGCGCC
>JAYMTK010000085.1:0-34592 GCA_036897405.1 Pelargonium myrrhifolium | reverse complement strand
TAAAGGGTAATATGGGAAGTTCATGTGTAAAAGTTTGTTAAAAGTAGAAAGTGACACTTATTTTGAAACAAAAATTAAACTCTAAACCGATACTTATTTTGAAACGGAGGTAGTAGATTTTATTCTTGCTTGTATATGAACCGAATTGTTAATGCTTTAACTAGTACATGATTTTATAATATTATGAAATGTACTCTCTTTTTTCTTTATTAGAAAAGCATATGATCTTTCTATTTTAAACAAATAAATCAATGTTAATTTAGTTGAGCTGATTTTCTGAAAATTGAAAATATTTTTATTCTTTTCATATGAAAATACTCTCCGCCCTAAAAAATGAAACAAAAATAATGGGTTATGGAAGAGTTTTTTTTTTCTCTCTCGTCTCTCTCCTAGTACTAGGGTTATTGTGTGCGACAGATCTGAAGTGCGCAGCGAAGCTGAGAGGCGGAACGACATCGGTGGCTGGGGGCGATCATCGTGACGGGAAGAGGCAGTCTGGCGGTGGTCGTATTACAAAGGGTATAAACGGGCGACGAGGCAGATATGACAGAGGTTGGCACAGTTCTAGTGCAGGTCTGTGGCGACGGATCCGTGGGCTGCAGAGTTTGGTTCTGGTTTGGTGTGTAGCAGCGACGAATTACCCTCGGAAGAAGTTGTGCGCGGCGGGCCTATTGGGTCAGATCGGCGAAGAAAGAGAAGAGTGTGTTGGAGGGGATATGATCAGCGGAGCTCGGGCGAGCAACAAGTGCGGCGACAGGCGTTTTCTGGCGATGTCAAGGGCGGCGGGTGTTGTGCTGTCAGGTTCGAGAAAGACATTTTGGAAAAATGGTTGTTTTGTCGAAAATTGAGAAGGACATTTTGGGAAAATGGTTGTTTTGTCGAAAAAGGTGAAGGCACGGGAGGTAGCGGATAGTAACACGGCACCGTGTAACCGGAAGAGGGGAACAAATCCGGGACCAAGTATGGTGGGTGCGAATGAGAGGAAGAGAGGTGAGGCCTTGGACGAACATTCGGGGTCTAGGAGGCGGGAACAATGGTGTGGAGCATGGTCAAGACGGGCCGGGGGCCTAAGACGGCGAGGTGTTGGGGTCATGATAGGTAGTGGTTTAATAAGTGCTTGACACATTGCGCTTTTGTTTAATTTGGATGTTGCTTTTTCTTGTTTTTGTGTTGTTTTGCTGGGTCTTTTGCTTTTAATTTGTTGGTTTATGGTTTTGGTTCGTTGGTTCGAGTTGGGAGTGATGTGGGGGGACGTACATTTAGTCTCATACTCAATGTGCAGTCTAGCGGAGGCTTGTACCTTTATGCAACAGTCTCGGGTTACGTAGAAGAATTATTTTGGGTTATATATTTGTGGGTACCACACTCAATGATTAATATATATGTTCTTTTGTGATCAAAAAAATAAATCAATGTTAATTTTATCATTAGGAGATTTATATGGAGAGAAACTAAGAGGGTTAGGACCAAAATTGACTTATATGGAGAGAAACTAAGAGGATAAGGAGTATGGATGGTAAGAAGCAGAATTGTTTTGCTTAGCCGTTTAGGCCAAAGCAATGATGTTTAGGAAAGGCGAAACTGTGAGATTTGATGGAATAGAAATAAATTTTTAATTCAAACGCTACTTAATTGAAAGTAACTAAAAATTGGGTTCAATTAAATTAACAATGCAATTAGCTATTTATCAAAAAAAAAACAATATGATTAGCCAGAGTGTTTTAATACTCGGCTACTAAAATTCAAACACACGAGATGATGAATGTTTTAATCCTCTTTCTTAGCGTGAAAGTTCACAATTTTTGCATGAAACTTTCCAGGGAGATGATCAAGCAAAAGTAGGATCATCATGCAAAATAAACACTACAAATTAAATTGATGATTTATTAAAATAAAAAATAAAGTACAATTTAGTTTGTGAACTTTCGTGTTTATAAAAAATACGAGCTTGAATTTTATAATAAATTTAAACAAATAAAAGTACATCAACTAAGTTGAAAAGTTCAAATAGTGGAAGGATTATTTTGCAACTTTTTGAAAATTAACAAGAAGTCCTTTTCCTATTAGACTACGCAATGGCAATGCAACAGAAACGGTGTTCATGATATATAAATAGAAACACAAATTACCACACAATACACCGTCTGTTTAGATCGTAAGGGTTAGGGTTTCTCTGTTCCATCGATCCATCTTCCTGAAACGCATCTCGCGAATGGCTCTGCAATTTGACCCACCAAGGATTGTGACGGTCCCATATGGCGAAAACGACATCGTCAGTGATGATGAAGTTTATCCCGAGGATCATGTAGAAATTGATTATCAAACTGTAAGCAACTTCTGAATTGAATTGAATTGCTTGTTTCGATGCTTATCTCTCAATAGATTTTTCTGATAATTATATTTATTTATTTATTTAGGGGAAAACTTTCTTCATTGGTGTCCCATTGAAGCTGGGGGGTATGTATCAGGATAGTATTGATGACACTGTGGAGTTTGCTCTGAGAAAACACAACAATGAAACGGTAATTAACTAGTTAATGGTGTTAGTTCATTTAATACTATATAGTATCAAATATCACTAAAATTAATTTGGTATCTGATGGAATGGAACAGAATGAGAATGAGAATCTGGTGCTTGTGGGAATAATGGAGGCGTATCTGTACCACGTTCCCGGTGGCTCCTACTTTGTTACTTTTCAGGCGAGAAATGCTGCTAATGGCAAGATTAAGACTTATCAGACCCAAGTTTGGTGGAGGATCGGCGAGGAACGAATGCTTCTTCATTTTAGGGAGAAGAGGCCCTAGCTAAGGTACCTACCTTTCTCATCTCAATTGCTACCTGATTTATATTTAATTACATTCCCCAAGCTACAAATTGAATGACTAATTTGTGTTGTAACTGAATCTAAGTGAGAAATTGGGAGGCTTGAGTATTTGATGCTCAAATAAAATAATACTAACTCTATTGGTGCACGTACAAATGGGTTTTTTATAGTTTGCAAAAACAATTTCAAAATGACTTAGTTTTATATATGGCTTCTCTTTTCTTCTAGAGGGGATATTAGTGAGAATCACTGTTTATGTTTGGATTATCACTTTTTGGTCATAAAATGACTTTGGTAGGATACTCTTGTTCAAATCCTAACGCTACCTAAATGAAACTCAAATCACTCTAACAAAAAACTTTAAATACTTCTATTTAAAAAAAGTGTATTTATTTTAATTTGACGATAATGTATGTACCCACCTCATATCATGTCTTATATTTTTGAATTTTGTTGGTTCAAATTAGGGGTAACTAGCTTCACGTACGTACCCAGAAATTTAAGCATTTTTTACACAGCCACCTTTTTTTTGTCTTTTTTCGAATCAAATAATTGTTCAAAGTTTGAATGTCTTAAACCATTTGTTAAAATAAACCAAAAATTCTTCTTTTACATCAAAAGATTTTAAAATAAACTATTTAGTGACTATGGTGTTATGAATCTATGCTTTAGTGACCACACACATGATGTTAGAGAAGATTTTTCTGTAAATATTATCAAACGGTTTATGACATACAAAATTTGGGGAATTGGCTTAAAGTTTGGTAATTGAATCGACTCTTTTGCTCATCAATCATCATCTATTTGCATCATAGTTTTTGCAGGACACTTCTATCAGTAAATTTTGTGTATACTGTTTTCAGGTAGTTGAAGCTTTCTGGCCTGAATTGCTTGTTTGGAGGATTATATATATTAGAAGAAATTTGTCGGTTTTAGATTCACTCGATCTTTAGTGATTCTAGCAAGTTGGTTTCCTAATTTGGTCTCCGGTGTATCTTCATACACGTATGCCTAGAAACATCTATAGTTAATTATAGTTTATATTTCTATAACTATAGGGGGAAATCTTTGCGCATCTCTTATGTTTTAAGTATCACGAGTTACTATTATATCATTTTGTGCTATGCTATCGAATAAACACTTGTCTTTGTCAAAAATTGTTAGTGATACTTTGTGGTTTGCTTATTGTTATTTTTGTTGTAATGCTTATAAGCAAATCAACCCTACTGTTTATGTGCTGTCAAGTAGGTAGATCATTGTATTGTTGCATGCTTTTGTTACTTCATGAAATCATAATGTTGGGTAATTGGTCAAGTTATTCGATTTTTAAACTGAATTAATGTATGTTTTTTTCTATATTTATTATATGGCCAAATCACATGAAGTTACATTATACATTTGTTCAAATCATATTTTGGATTTTAATGTAAAATGTGAATTTGTTTCGATCAAGAATTTTGTTGGATTGAATAAATTTTAAGTTGGATCAGATTTTAAATGTTTGCGAATTAATATCCAAATTACTAGATCTACTCTTAAAAGTAGTCCAACACAAGTTCTATATAGGAAAATAAAGTGTTTAACCACTTGGTGTACAAGGCTTTGGTGAATCAACTTATGTTGAAGGATGCCAAAACGTTTTAACTAAAATCTCAGTTTTTGAAAAATCTGATTAGTTCGGTTTTTGGTTGAAATCAAACTGAACTATTTTTCTTTTAAAAAAATTGATTTTACTTTTAAAATGCGAATCATAAACATCTAGAAAATTGGTAAACTAATAATGTTTTATAATTACAAGTTTTTTTTTTTTCTAAAACCAAACTACAAGTTCACAGTGTGAACTTCAAAAATCTCCTCACCGAGTTACTTCTAATGTTTCCGTCTCATCAGGTCACCTAAGACTCCCCATCTTATAACTAGGACACTAGAGCGCTACTTGAAGCGGTAGATACGTCTATGAGACTCCAGTTCACTTTACAATGCTTGAACAACATACGAGAGCTCCAAAGCTAACTCGATGCCTAGGGGTCTAGAACTCCACCATCCATTATAGTCTCCAAGCGGACCACACATCACCAACAACTAACCACACAACGACATGTGGCGAATTTAATCTGCAAGTATAAATACTTTCTTCTTAGGGCATCCGCAATGGAAAAAAAACAAAAGTTAATAGCATAGATAAATGTGCATTAACCTATACAAAATCAATGTTTGAGCTTAATGTCTATTAACCACTCAATATATATTAACCTTTTGAATAAAACTATTTTTTTTGTGATGTGTCACTTCCTCACTTTTTTATCCAATACATGATAATATTGTGGATTCATCTATTATTTTATTTTTTGTCCACCAATCACTATTAGTAGGTTCATCTATTAACCCTTTTGGAGGTTAACCATTGTATGAATTAATATATTCTATTATGATGATGTGTCAAATAAAAATTAACATTATTAACCTTTTAAAGGTTAATCATTGTGGATGCCTTAGTAAAAGGATGAGATACTCAATCAACATTTGAGATTTTCTCTCTCTATCTCTTGTGTTTTTTCAGTTGAAATTTTTACTCTTATGTCTTATAAGGCGTCCCGTAAATATATATGAGGTATCCTTTTGTTAGTGTGATACTTTGCGCAGACAGCACGCTCACCTCCAAAATAAATAAATAAATAAATAAAACTCAGAAATTTAGGTTTACTCTTAACACATAAACAAACAGTAACACACTCTAATGTGCCAATTTGATTAATGTATTAAAAAAAAATTGATACAAAAAGGTGTCGAAATTTTTTCTTGGAATGGCCTAGGTCCTGGATATGTATAAGAGTCCTAGTGTTCAAGGGAGAGATTTCGTCTCTACCCTCTAGCCCAAGGCTTTTGGCACCTTACCGCACCAAAAGTGGTCTCTTGTACCACTACCACCAAAGATGTGTTGAGTGGGAATCGATCCTGAGACCTTTTCCCACTCACATAACTTAAATATTCAACTGAGCCACCCTTGGTGGTTGATTAGTGCATAAATCAAACTACCACGAAGGTATTCTTCTACATTCTGGTTATTTTTACTCGCCCCTAGAATTACTATGCATTGATTATGAGATTATTTAAACAAATATTAAAAGATAAATAAAATATTTTTTTGATGCAATATCTCAAGTCTGCTTAAGGTCACTGATATTGTCACCACAAACTTTTTTGTTGGAAACCCTCTCTCTCTATGGCTCATAACAACTAAACACCCATTTTTACATGAGTTACTGACTATGGCAACTCCTGGGCTTTAACTTCACAATCTTCGGCCCCAGGACCGAGACCCGCCTAAAATGGACTACTCCGTACCCTGGGTCCCATGACCCGAAAAATCCGACTCATCCTTCCCCCATGCCAAACCTCCATCTCCTCCTCCGACATTACTCCGTTATAGCCTCCAGGGACCAGTCACCACTAGGACCCGTAAACCCTACAAACTCCGACTCAAATCCACCAGTACCGGCGGCGTAACCCCTATCCCCCTCGCCTCACAGCCCACATGACAGTAACGACAACCCCGCCAACACCCGGGTCTGACGTCTCCTCATTCGTTCGTCAAGAAACCAAAAAACCTACTAGCGCCCTACCTTCGTTCGTCCAACAACTCATATCTGACGCCACCAGATAACCTTCGTCAGCGGGAAACCCAACTCTGCCTCTACCTTCGCCCACCGGCACCCAGATCCGTTTCCACCGCCCGATCGCCACTACATTTGTCTACCTTTGTCGGCCAGAAACTCTAGAAGCACCTTTAACCTCCTTCAACTCTTCTTATTGTACGCCAATTGGAGACGCGAACGCTATTCCGTTGCCGCCTCTACCGTCGTCGGTCAGAAACCCTAAAGTTTTTGATGGTCTCGAGTAGTCAATGGATAAAGTTGTTCATGTAGAGTACATGAAATCACTAGTTTATCATGACAATCAACTGAATGATAAACAAATGACAAACGAGTGATATAAGTATTTGTTTACAACTTGCCTTCCAAGACAACAAAGAAATTTTCAGAAAAGAAAAAATCAAGATGGAGAGAAAATTCAACTGGATCAATTCTGGCTTGTTGGGTGAAGTTAAGAAGCAAGCTTATAGTGGTAAGAATTCACATGTCTATCTTATTATACTAGTATGGTGTTTTTTTTTCTTTGATGGAACTAGTATGATTTTTGAACTTATATTTAATTAATTATACACATTTTATCTTAAATATCTAGTTATATATAGAAATTGGAGCGAAAATTAATCCTGTGAACATAGAATTTAACACTAACTTCATAATCACTTTTTTTTGTTTACTAAGTGAACATAGAATTTAACACTAACTTCATAATCACTTTTTTTTTTTTTTGTTTACTAAGAGACATGCATATTTTTCATATATAATTTTTAAATTTAGTGTACATTTTGTTGAATGTCACATAGTATCTATATTGAGTGCAGGGATTTGCTGGGCCATTATGTCCACGTGGAGCATTGAAGTCAAACTGAGAAGGCAAAACCGCGATGCACTGACTGAAGCATTATCTGTTCAGCAACTTATTGATTCGGTTCCCGCCAAACTACCGAAAAACGAGAAATTGTTGGAGCGCACGGTTAAAGCTGCCTTTAGATGGATTGTGGCAAAAGCCGGTATCACCTTCAACAAATTGTATCCATTTGTTGGAAACAAAAATGAACAACCGTTGAAATTGAATCTATCGAAGGTATATCAAATACAAACATTTAAATATATATATATACACACACATGTGAATTTATAAGTATTTGCTATCTTTGTTTTCATTTTTATGTTTTTTGTTTTCTACTAATTAAGAACTAGAAAATTGGAAATTTTTTATTGAAACATGTGTACTAAATATTAGGTAAAACTTAAAGAAGTGAAATGAAATTTCTATTTGGAAAACTAAAAAAAAATCATTAAAAACTAGGAAAATTTGCTTTATAATTTACCAAATGCGGATACTGAAACTAAATGCATGTAATAAAATTTAGAAGTGAAATGAGATTTCTTATCTTATCATTTGAAAATTTTCAAGCATGTTCCAAATTTTATTACATACAAACAAAAACCATGAAAGTAAACTATTATTTTTTTTAAAAAAATCTACTCTTATTACTATCTTCTAATTTGTCCTATTAATGTCATATATTCCCTCAATTTATGTGTTACTATATATGTTTAGTACTTTTGTCATGAGAAACTCTGGGAACCCATTGTGTTTCCAATATTTTCTTCAATTGTTCTGAATTATAATCTTTCCAACATTTGTGTTAGTAAGCTTTTCAACTTTTTTTTTTTTTTTTCTAATTGAAAAATGCTCATTGTCTCAAATTTTGTGCATAAACTTTTGTACACAGTAATTTGATGATTATGTTTCCAATTTTTATGGTATAAGAGCTCAACATATATAATAACATTCTCATGAATATTTGAAATGAAGCATTTGGTTGATAAAAATATTGTACATTTTGCTCAATGTGATTCAACCATATTTTTACAAATAATCAAAGTGACTTGGGACTAGAATTACTCTCTTTTTTCTTCCTATATTATTCATAGTGATTATTGTTGCTGCATTTTTTGTTTTAAGGATCAAAAAGTGCAAATCAGTGGCTACATCTCAATAAATGATGGAGACACTGTGAATTTGGCCAGAGCAGTGCTCGCCATGGAACCTGTTCTTGCTGCTATTTACCCGATTGATCAACGCGCATTTTGGAATCACACCTCCGACGTACGTTTTCAATTATAATTGACAAACATATTATAATAAACCGTTAAATAATTGTTTACATACTGACATGTAGGCTATCTACACGCAAGCTCAAAGTAATCAGTATACCGAAGACAGCAGAGCACACGTTTTGATGATCGTTGGCTATGACCTGGACGGGGAGGAGGGGGAGGAGATTCCGTACTGGAGGTGCACTACTTGCTGGGGCACTAGATGGGGCGATGATGGCTTTGCTCGGATTTCGATGACCTGTGAAGATGGTGCGCCTCTTCTGGTCCGCGCCTGCTATCCCATACTGTAGTCGCTAGTCGTGCTGGATCGATGTTGAAAATGTCAAGAACTTGTTAGTTGACACCATACATTTCGGTTACTATAGCGTTTGGACTTCATTTATGTGTACACGTTTATATGCATATTTGTTAGTTGGCATGTGTCCTCTGCACGGGGGCTCAAGAATGGTATAGCTAGGCGAATCCCTATCGGGTCAAACACAAGTTAGGAGAAACTTTGAAGAAAGACAAATCCTCTCTTTGCAAGACCTATGTGAATGCTCAAGATGAAGAGAAGATCTTGAATATCTTGTTTGAACGAAATTCAGTCGATAATTTGATATATAGTCCATAAAGTACAATTATCAAACGAAAACTTGCTATTTATTGCAAGTCTATACAGCATAGAACACGAGACATTAGCAACAAAACGTACTTGGAAATCCATATAGAATCAATGCTGCACACAGCTCATGAAGACCAACAAAGTACAACCAAATATCTAGTTTAAATGGCATTATACAGTTGCAAAGAAGATGGAATCTGATCTATATAGACTCCACACAAGGGGGCTACTGTGTTCTCATCCTGCTACTTTCTGCAGCCCTCACTTGGGAAAAATATGGATGGGCCTGCAACAAATATACCATCAATATTAAACAAATAGTACTACAAGTCTCACAATGAGTGCCCATTTTCATTTTATTTTTCAAGAATCAAGAATAGAAAGCAAGGAGTCCCATCCAAAAAGTTATTAACTAAGGAAATGGATCTGGACCTACAAATTCATTGAAGCGGGTACGAGTCGGTGCAATGTTTTGTACTATGTAGCCCCTTGTGCATATAGTGTAACAAACTCAAGGAGTAGCATTGATCATTCATGCATAACTAACTTCTTAAAGAGAAAACTTTGGGACAAAATATTTAGAGTAGACATTCTTTATGAGTCTGATGGAGTATTTTATCACTCCCTTCGTCCCAAAATAAGTGTTTTCGTTCTCTTGCATTCTTGTCCCAAAATGAGTGTTCTCTTTCCTTTTCAGGAAGTTAGTTATGCATGAATTGCCAATAATATCCTCATAATAACTTATAGTCAGAATCTCTGAAGTTTATTACAGCACATGCACATGGAAGAAAACCAAGACACTCGTGTTAAGACAGAGGGGAGTATTTTTTTTTCCTGTTTAGAGAGAAACCTGGCCACATGTTACGAAAAGTTTAACCCTACCCCAAAACAGTGAATCCCAATTTGTTACTTTGTCCGTCTCAAAGTGTCTTGTTTGACACTGAATTTAACACAACAACTAAGGATGATTCTTATAGTGTTTGGTTTTCCCCATGTACCCCCCAATGCCTTTGCTGTAACAAACCCAAGTGGGTTCGAACTAATGTTTCTTTAGAATATATATTGGTAATTCATGCATAATTCACTTGTTGAAAAGGAAACATGACACTTATTTTGAGACAAACAAATTTAGTACGGGTAACACTTATTTTGGGCAGAATATATGAAAAACGGAGAGTTAGTTCATGCAAGATTACCATAGCTTCTTTTGCAGTTAGTCTGTCCTGATGATCATATCGAAGGAGTCTATCAAGAAAATCAATGGCCTGCATATCAGATAAAAAATAACAAGCAGGATTATTAGTATGTCAAAAGAAAAAGCTAAAAATCAACTCTCGAGATAGTTTTAAGAAACTACAGAGACCTCGGGAGAAACCAAATGCTGATTATCCGAATTTATGAATTTGGACCAGGGCTTCCTGCTATGCCTGCAGAAGGATAAGCCAAAAGATCAGCAAAAGCTGAGCATTGTTTGTACCATGTAGGAATTTATCAAGTTGAGTGGCTTCTACGATATTAGCAAACTACAACATTCCCATTAACAATTTTTACTGAAAAATAGAAAGTCAATTGTACATTGGACAAGAAACTAATGTCAAGATACCTTCCAACAAGAGAATCAAGTTGAGGATCAAGCTCCAACTGGTATTTGTTCAGATATGTGTTTAATTCATCAGTGCCAAGTACCTGTAATTACGCTGACTAAACTTCAGAATTTAAGTAACCGCAGAATCTACAAGATCAGGAATATAGACTGTCTATCTATACATCACCAGTCTACAACTAAGCTTGACCTTTTCAGCACAAACAACTTTACACCAAACGTGCTACGAAACTATCGTGCAGACGTAACTGTGTATAACTGTAAAATATAATGCACATCATGTCCTCCAGAAGCTGCTTCTGGATGGGCCAATATCTGGCAGTGAACCAGTTTAATAATGAACTGGTAATAGGTGTCAAAGCATTAACAAGTCTGGGAAATCACAAAATCATAGCATCAGCCAACCAAGGGCTGATGAGCAGGACTAACCGGTCAACCAAAACTTCTACAACATAACTAATATTAATCCAATGTCTATGGGTATTTAGTACGAGGACCAGCTATTTACTGCTAAGCTACCTTGGCAATTTTGACAAGCTGATCATGATTGTCATGACCATAGAAGAAGGGTTCCTTGCGGAATATCTGCACAAATACGTAAAGTAAAATCAGACACAATCAACAACCTTAGAAATTCGAAAGGACAGCAAATAGGGTTCCCTAATGCAGAATATCTCACCATTCCAGCAAACATGCAGCCAAGGCTCCACATGTCCAGAGAGTAGTCGTAGTCTTGCAAATCAACTAGAAGTTCAGGCCCTTTGAAGTATCTGATTAACAAGAAGAAAAAAAAACATTTATTATATCTGAAAAAGCAAATTCAAATATTGAAGAAAAAAAGGCACTTAAACTTAATCACTAACTAGAACACAAATTCAAAATTCAACAACATAACCAACCCTATAAGGGGGAAAGTCAATCCCTAACTAACATATCCATAATTTTTTACAAAAATAGGATAATGGACACTCATTTTGGTACGGAGGGAGTAATAATAATAAAGCTTGATAAAGCTCGCAACAAAATTTATTTATCAAAAGTTTCATAGTATATTCTTGCGAAATCCTTCACAGGTCCCCAACTAGAATTATGGATGAGTGATGCATGAATCTAGGATGGATGGATGCGTTTCACACACCATTAGAGTAAAGCTTTAAGAAGAGACAGTACATTATAACTTACAGATTAAAAGTCAGGATTTTAGTATAGATTTATGGGAACTTACGTCTAATAAACTTTAATCTTCACATTTTGGGAGACAGTTTATTAATAGTTCAATCCTTTGGCAGACATTAAACATCTGTTCATTTCCTATAAGTTTCAATGCCTCCAAATGGCAGAATCCTTAGAGCTTGAACTCTTTAAAACCTCTTAGGGATGATAATAATGCTATGCATGGGAATTAAAGTTTCATATGCAGGTTAAAAACAATAAACTATTTGTCGTTTGGATAAAATATAGGCCCAATATATATAATAGAAGATAGCAAAATGATTTTATGATATTTCTGAATTTTTACCTTGAAGCCACACGAACATTGTATTCCTTTCCCGGATGATAAAATTCAGCAAGACCCCAGTCTATCAGGCGGAGTTTTCGCAATTCATGATCTATCATAACATTGTGAGGCTTGACATCTCTATGCATTATTCCTTGTGAGTGACAATAATCTAATGCCTGCAATGCAGATATTGTTCAATTACTGATTTACTATAACATGAAAGACTGTACTTTGAACACCTCTGAGATAGAGCTCTCTAACAATCAGAACTTTTTAGTTTATTTGTCAATACCACACCTATTATCTTCCTAAAAGAAATGCAGATGAACATGGTAACAGGATAAAGGCGAAAAAATTATGAAAAATGACACAATGGTTTAAAACAATAGGATAACTATTAAAATACCTTTAATATAATGAAGGATGGGTCCCTCACATGTAGGAAATCACAATTAGGTTCAATCAAGCAGTTAAGGTTAATTTTGACAACATATTCTTAGAGGGGTGGCATCTTAAGCAAACTAGAAACGATACACCAAGTTAGAAACCACTCACAAAAGATATGGCACCTTAAAACCTTATAAAAAGAGTTCGCAGGAAATATTCATGCCTTGGCCTAACTATACATGTTGAAAGGGAGAAGCAGATCAAGACAAGGCACAATCTAGTGATTTGAATGTATACAGTACCTTGAGAAGCTCATATATGTAGTACCGTATATCATAATCAGTCAATGTTGGGTACAAGACTTTGAAATCTGTACTGTTTACATACTCAAATATCAAGCTAGGAGTTTTTGAGTGCTGATCTCTGACAATGTCCAGAAGCTTAACAATATTTGGGCCTCCACAAAGGTTCTGAAGTATTTTTATTTCTCTCTTTATCTGCACAAGAATATTTAGAAAGGTTACTCATCTCATACTCATTGCAGTAATAAACTTGCAACATACTAAGTGAATGATATAAATTGTCAACGAACAAAGTATAACATCTTAAGAAACCATCAAGCATAAAAACTCTACTTCTCAGCACATAGCAGGTGTTCCTATACACCAGCCACAGCTTAGTGCAGCTATAGATTCTTGCTTTCTGGTGACTGGTACTCAACCAAACATCAAGCAAATGGTGCGTGCGCGCACACAAAAGCAATGACCTTTTACTAATATGCCATCAGTCTCGTGAACAAAGAAAATGAAACTTACCTTCTTTTTCTTAACAGGCTTGAGGATCTTGATTATGCACCGTTCATTGTTGTTCACATTTATGCCCTCAAAAACCTCACTATACTTCCCCCTTCCAACTTTCCGAACAACTTCGTAATCATCTTGATCACTAAAAGGAATATAGAGAAGAAGAAAAAAAAGTTCAATATACACAGAAACTAATGTCACGACATACACCATTGCATTCTTTTCTTGTATGTGTGAAATTAGATGTGAACTTATGCAAATGACTTCTCTCAAATTCTATACACCATTGCATTTGTTGTTGGGCAATTACTCTCAGAATGTATGAAAACTGATTTGCCACTTAGGTGAAGAATTGCATTGTGTCAAACTACAAAGGATTGAAATGACTTCGCTAGCTTGTTCAGTTTATAACTTATTGTTAATGGTTTGTAATGACTAATAACTTGGAATGTTGAAAATGAAGTTGAGCTTACTTTGTAAAGAAGACAACTTTATTGTTGTAAAATTTAACAAAATCATAAACCAAATCATGTAGACACTTTATATAAAAATGTATTTTTAAGTATAAAAAACTTGTGTGACCTAACATATTATGCTCTTTGATTTTGGAAAATAACAGATCAAGTCTCCACATCATGTATCATGACCGAGTCCAATTGGTGCTTCATAGCTCAGAATCACCAGAAATAAAATGCTCAAAAGTGTACAATACCGAGCGGAGCTAGGCACAATGCAGTATCTACCAGAGATTCAATCAAATAACTACATTGATATCATATCTAAAGACCTAAAAACGTAAAAATCGAAACTTTAAAATTGGGTTTCCTTATCATTACGCTAACGCTCAGAACCCTACATTTTCTTTACAATTTTCTCAGCAATCAAACGCAATCCCCAAATAAAAAATCCGAAGAATTAGGGTTTAGGAAAAACTTTACCCCCATTGAACGATCAGAGACTCGTAGTCCCAATACTCCTTGGGCCGCACAACATTGACGTCGGTGTAAACCCTAGCCTTCGACATGGCTCGGAGCGGCAAGATCTCGCCGGCGGTGGTGGAATCGGAGAAGACCCTATTGAAAACGTCACAGTGGTTGAGGACGAAGGGGGAGGTGTGATTGGTAGTAGAAGAGGAGGGGGAGGGGGTGCGCAGGATAGGAGCGTGCGCAACCGGCGCACGCAAGGCAAAAAGGGCGCAGAGTAGTAGCAGGAAACGGTGGAGGATTGTTGTTGTTGTTGTTGTGTTGGTGTTGTGGGTATGGTTCATGTGCCCATTATTTGGTTTAACAACAGCATGTTTCGCGCGACAACGTAACCAATAAAGCTGCGTTTTTTGCCGTGGGTTTCTGCGGCAATCAGCTTCGGTTTTGTTTTAAAAAAATATCGGCCGATGCTGGGAGATTTTGTCTGTGTGGTGTGATCCTTGGATACCATCTGTGAGTGCGCGCGGAATCTGGTGACGTGGCGAGACGGTGGTGCTTCGATTTTTTGTTGGATTCGATTTGGTTGATTTGAGGAAAGTTCGGAATTTTATGTTTTCCGTACAAAAAATATTATTACAAGAGTGAAGAGTTTAAGTCACTTACGATTCAGACTAACACTAACCACTCACCACTCGATTCAAGTGTTTGAAGAGTTTGATCAGATAATGTCACAGACCATTAAGTAATTGTTTGATTGGAGCCATTTGTGAAATTGCACCGGATAGAGTTCGAGATTGTTAAATAAATTTTCTCAAAAAAAATAGTTTACCGGAGTTTCAAAATAAAAACATGTCAAGTCACCAAATGAAAAAACTCGGACTTAACATTTGGTTTCTTTAGCAAAATATAAGAGTGTGCCACATAACGATAAATTTGAATTGACAATTGTAAAGGTAAGCAAATAGTTACTATAAATAGTCCCCATTGCACGCACCCTTTGTGGTGAAAGTATAAGAGACCACTTTTGGTGCAGTCGGGTGCTTAAAGCCCTAGGCTAAGGAGAGAGACGAAGTCTCATTTCTGAACAACGGTCTCTCCCTACAAATATGAAGGTACCGTGCCGTTGCAAGACAGAATTTCGGCACCTGTCTGTATCAAAAAAAAAAAAAAACCATAAAAGTTTTCAGTTTCGGCGACACTAAATTTATTATTTGTCGTGGATGATGACTAATAACATCAGTCGGACCGACACAAATAAAATCTCATAAACTATATGAGGAGTTTTGTGTCAAAGATAAAATAATGTTCGTTCTATTTTATAATTGAGCACTTTATGCAAGAATACAAAAACTCTTCTAAGCGTTCTTCGTACGTTTTTCGAATTCTTTCGTGTAAACTACGAAGATCTCGATCTTATTACTTATCTTTTTTGGTGCGGAGATATTATTTTCACATTGGAAGCAGTGTAACTGACACACATCTGGAGTCTCTGCTTAACAATGTGTTTTTCTTGCAGGCAACAGGTCACGACAAGATCAGGATCGACTACTCCGATCACTCACCAGCCATACTTGACACTTAACCCGTTTGG
Source organism: Pelargonium myrrhifolium (assembly GCA_036897405.1). NCBI lineage: Eukaryota > Viridiplantae > Streptophyta > Magnoliopsida > Geraniales > Geraniaceae > Pelargonium > Pelargonium myrrhifolium. Next base: position 18,578 of record JAYMTK010000085.1, on the reverse strand, counting down.
ACTTACCTTGACATTGAAAAAGAAGACCGATACGACATCGTATCGACCCCTTGACTTTGACAAAATAAAAATAGTCAAATCAACTAGTAATCTGTTTGTGAACAAAACCACAAAGGATGTTTACGTAACTAACCCATTATAAAATTGTAATTTCAATCCAGTGATGATTTTAGGTATTTGATTGTGTAATTTTGATCGTGGGGTATTTAATTTTTGTGAATTTAGATTTTAAAAAAAATCAAGAACACTGAGAACAATGAACACAAGGGTGCAACAAATATTATTGAAAAAAATTACTGAATCCTTTAAAAACTAGTCATTTGTTTGACGTCAATAATATATAAACTAAAGGTAACTCTTTCATATAAACTTGAAATTTCATTTCATACCGTTGGCAAAGAAGTTCAATTATGAGACCTCATAGTAAATTCAAAGTATTTGAACCGCTTGATCTTACATATCTTGATATTATTTCTAATATGCTATTTGTTACTATTATTTTATTATAAAAAGTAAGATTCCCCTTTTATAACAAGGGTTTGATGTATATTAGTTGCACTAATAAGATGTTGACATCTCATTTAAAATTATGGATCCAGACGGATCGCTCCCTCCTCCAAATTCATTTGAATGGGTATAAGTGATTTTAAATGAGGTGTCATCACATCATTGACTTTATTAAGTTACAACTGATATACATTTTACCCTTAAAACAATACGAGTCTTACGTACAAGCTGCTAAATTATCGGTCAGATATTATATAATTTAACTTTGGTAACACGTCTTTGTCTACATACGTACGAGCTGCTTAATTATTGGTATGATGTTACATATATTAATTAATTATTGACAAGATACATAAAAAGTCAATAGTTGACTATACTTGTTTTATTTTTAGGATCACGACCTTCTGTTAGAGATCTAATTTAATAATGCCCTGATACATATTGCGATATATATATATATATATATGTATATATATATGTATGAGTAAAATGTATATTAGTTGACTGATATAAAGTTATATCATATATATATAACATAAGATTTGAGACACGTCACTATAAGAAAAATCGAGATTTGTGATTGAGGTTTTTGTCACTATTCACTTAAATTATGTCCCAAAATTTATTATGAGGCGAGACCGTGATAAAATGATTTTTTCATTGTTCATGCCGTCACAATTGCTTGTGCCAGAAATGTTTGCCACAGATTTTGACAAAAAACTATAACTGTGACGTAAAATATGATTTCCGTTGCAATTTGTGAGGAAACTGTTACAAAAAACTTCTCTGACAGATTTCCGTCACAGTTCGTAAATTTTCTTGTAGTGTTGTACCACTCGAGTGTCACATCAAAACATGAAAGAGTCAAAAATCAAGTTAAAATTCAGAGTGATCCGAGTATCCAATGCTCCCTCAAGCCGAAAGCTCCGAGCAACACATCATGCATCACTTGCACATATTTACCTTAGGCGTTAGGCCCATCACGTATACATGTCACTCCGACGATAGGATAACATGAGAAAAATTAATCTAGTCATAATTGATGATGCACAAAATGTCGGGAGTATTTCGCTCCAATAAGAAGGCGACACGTGGCAATGCGACTAGTCAAAGAGTCAGCACGAGCCATCAGTCAAAGAGGCCTGACACCTAGGGCCCGAATTGAGGGGATTTGGAGGTCCAGAGTCAGTGGGTCAAGAAAGCCCAGCCAAGAGGGGAAGAGCCCAACTTGGGCAAGCCCAGAGAAGCAGGCTGCTCTAAGCAGCCCAATGAAGACAAGTGGACTCAGGCGGGAAGCCCAAGGTCAGAGGCCGCCAGTGGCGAGAAGCCGAAGGAAAAAGGCCACCAGGCGCAGGAAGCCCAAAGCAGTGGGCAACCTAGAAGAATAAGGCCCAATGCAGGAAAGCTGCCCAAGGCAGAAGGCCGGCCCAAAGGAATAGAGAGCTCCCGATCCAAGCAGAGGGGCCGGCCCCCCTTGAGCCTAGGAGCCCTATCCGGTCAAGAGGAGCCCAAACCGGCCAGGTGGGTCCCACAGGTAAACCTGAGCCCCTATAAAAGGAGACTCAGGCCATCATTTGTAAGTTCGATCAATTTACTTACTTAAGTACTTGTGAGTTTAGAGAGAGAAGAGCACGAACACACATTCAAGCTGTTCTTCGTAAGATCTAAGACCTTCACAAGTTTGATCTTAGAACACAAGTTGGTAACTTTACAACCCCGTTTGTGGTAGAGAGACTGATTCTCACGCCGGAGGCGATATCCCGGAACCACATCCGGGACTTCGATTAATGGTGTGCTTTGTTCGCAGGACCCAGGTTACTGATCGGACCCGAACCTGCTCCACCTAGAAATTTCGGCCAAGAGGAGATCCACATGCCCACTGCCTGCTTCCCTTGACTTTGACCTTGACACTTGGAAAAGAAGACCAGACGACGTAGTTTCATACCTTGACGTGGCAGTTGGGAAAATTAGCCATATCAATAATAAATACGTTCTCACAAACAAACATACAGTAGAGACAAAAATAATAACAAGACGCCTGCAAATGAATAGTATAAAATAAGCCAATAATGATGGAGTGGTTGAGCTAGCTAGCATTGCTTTCACAAGGTGCATGTAGTCCAAGAACTCCAACTCCAATACTACATGAACCAAATTTGAACTCTCTCTATAATCTATATATATATATACACAAACACACTTGACAATGTGATCAAGAAAGCAACAAAAAACACTACCTTCCAATGGCAACCCCAAATATTAGTCCATTGAAGGAGGTCATGCAAGAAGATGACCTAACCAAGGAGTGCCAAGACCTACTCTCAAGCCTTCCAAGAGAAAAAGCCTTGCACGGTAGTTATATATATAACTACGAGGGTTTTTGGTTTCATGCTAATCATCTCCAAGGTGTTCTTGCGACCCAAAAGCACTTCAAAGCTCAAGATTCGGACACCATTTTGGCCACCAGCCCTAAATCAGGCACAACTTGGCTGATGGCCATGGCGTTTGCTTTGTTGAATAGGTCTCGGTTTCTTGATCTTGATCAACATCCTTTGCTCACGACGAACCCTCACGATCTTGTGCCAATCTTGGAGCTCGGAGTATATGGCGGGAGAGAGCTTCCCGATCTCTCCATCTTCCCATCCCCGAGGCTCTTCGCGACCCACGTGCCATTCCAATTGCTCCCGGGGTCCATGAAAGACACCACGTCTTGCAAGATTGTGTACATGTGTAGAGACCCTAAGGATACGCTTGTTTCGCTTTGGCATTTCGTTGAGAAAATGAGGCCTAAAGATTGGGACGCCGTCGAGCTTGAACAAGTGTTTGATAGCTTTTGTGATGGCAAGAATCCGTATGGTCCTTTCTGGGATCATGCTTTGGGTTACTGGAACGAGAGCCTGAAAAGTCCTCACAAGGTGTTGTTTCTGAACTACGAGGAGGTTAAAGAACAACCTGCAGCTCAGCTGAGGAGGCTTGCCGAGTTCTTGGAGTGTCCATTTTCGCCTAAAGAAGAGGACAAAGGTATGGCAGATGAAATCACGAGATTGTGTAGTTTTGATTTATTGAGCAACTTGAAAGTGAACAAAACCGGAAGGATAGCGTTGGGGCTCCCGAGGGAAGCATTTTTTCGAAAAGGTAAGGTCGGAGATTGGACAAAAGATCTAACGCCCGAGATGGCAAAAAAATTTGACGGTATCATTGAAGAAAAAACTCTTGATTCTGGATTCAAATTTTAAGTTTTCTTAATCATGTGTAATAATTTAATGCAGCTTGCTTTCTTGTTCACAAGTATGAGACGATGAAAAAAATTGTAATAAGAACAATGACTGTACGTACCTGCATGTGGTGATACATGCATATGCATTGCTATGTATTATTTGTATTGTGCCTTTGTCAAGTTCAATACACTTATTTTAATATTTTGTAATATTTATATTTTGCCTCAAATAACTTGTTTATGTTGTAAATATATTACTCCCCTGTCTCAAAATGACATCATTCCTCATTCTGCGACTGACTAATCAACTACGGACTTTTGTAGCTGTTTTATTTGCGGAAAAAAATTCTTCCGCCATTCTTTTCCGCTCTAATTTGCGACGGAGTCTGTAAAATATTTTGTATCTGATCATCTACGGTCAAAATTCGTAACTGATCAGGTACAGTCAAAATCCGTATCAAGTTCCGTAGCTGATCCCTATATTTCTTGTAGTGATGAGTTTCTTGTTTTTTTTGAATTTTTGTCTCAAAATAATTTCTTTCTTTTTTTTAGTAAGTTATTTATGCATAAATGATATAATAGTAAAATACTATATTAACTAAGTTCTACTTAATATTTTTCAAAATAGAAATGAAACACACACTTCACGACGGATAGAGTATAATATATGGCTATCCACTACTATACTTGGCCACTAAAAATTTAGTATCAACTCTTGGAATTGTAGGCTTAATTTGATTCCTTACATATGTTATTGTCTTACTCTTGCTTTGCTATTGTATTATATTATTGTAAATTTTGATTTTGAAAAATTCAAGAACATCATGATCAATGTACCCAAGGGTAAAATGAATATTATTGATTTTTTTTTTTTTTTGCTCATTTCGTTCAACAGTTGTTTAATTTTAGGCACTCATTTGTTTTGAAATGGTCAAGCGCAAGTTGTGAAAATAAGTTTTAGGTACTCATTTGTTTTAAGCCGATGATAAGTACTAGTGGTCATATACATGAATTTTTCCATACTCTTACTAGAGTGTTCGGAATCTCAACCATGATTTATTAATTGAGATTCTCAGTCAAGGCACGAAGAAAAATGAATCCGGACGAGCGCTCTGGGCCCACAAATTCAATGAGGTGGCTATGAGTGCTAATTGGTGATGTGACGTCACCTTTAGTGGCTGAGAAAAGGAAGAGTAAAATGGGCATGAATTGACTGATATAATTTTATATAAGTTGCAACCTAAATTGAGTTGACGACAACTTATTAAATTTCACTTATACCCACTCAAATGAATTTGTGGGAGCGGAGCGACCCATTCGAATCCATGATTTTAAATGATGTGTCATCACCTTATTAGTTTAACTGATATAATTTTATAGTTAACTGATATACATCAAACCCTTTAAGATTAAAAAATAAATTAAAATAATTTTTTTTTTAAAAAAAAAAGGGGCCTGCAAGCCTATTTCTGTAAATTGATCAATATTGGCATTTTTAGAATGGACAAAATTCACTTGAAAGAAACAGAAAATAAACGGTCGAAATTGAGGCAACAACAACATAACACTCTGTCCAGAGTGTAAATTGTTAGGATTCATCAATTTCGCTTTCTCTCAAGTCTCTCAGGTACGTACGTATCGTCTTTTTCTCTGCCTCTCTAAATTTGTCTTCTATTTTCGCACATCAAGTTCAAATTCGGCACTAATTTTGATGATCAAGATGATCGATTTCTGTTGAAATTTGCTATTTATGTCCAATTTCATTGCATTGCATCTGTGTTTTAGACCTAATTATGTAAATGATCTTTGTTCATATTGTATTTTATTGTTCGAGAAAATCAACATTAGAAACAGAAATGATTAGGACAAGATTTTTGAGCTCCGTAACTCTAAAAATTATCGATACAATCTTTCAAGTGCAATATGCAGACATACAATTTTTCAAGTGCAATCTGCGGACGCAGACAGTTAGGCCGAACCACACAAATATCGGTTTTGTTATTTCAAATTGTTCGTGTTCTCGACGAGTGCAAGTAAGATCATCTTTGTGCGACATTGCGAACTACACTTCCTTAAGAATTTGATTCTATTAGATAAGATAGATAGATCAATAGTCGAATTGGGAATTTTCTGCCTAATATTATTAAATGATAAGTCCCTCTTTACATGAAAGAAACTGAGGGTTCTTTGTAGAAACAAATTTCTCGCCAAACAAACAACTCTTAGTCTTAGCTACCTAGAAATAGTAAAAAACTAGCTTGTAGAGGAAGATGAGTACATCAGCGATGATGCGGAGAAACTCGTATTGTTGCTTTGTGGATACGAGTTTCGCATCATCGCTGACAGACCTCCTCTACTTTCTAGTTCTCGCGTTGTTGTTGTTGATGGACCGTTGAGAAGCATGCCCGCTTTGATACCCTCGTCCCTCACTTGCCTTAGCTCGCTAAGCATTGCCGCTACATCTTTCATTGTGGGCCTGTCGTCGGGGGAGGGGTTTACACATAGCAAAGCAACACCTATAGTCTGCAACATTTCCTCGATTTCTGACTCGGGTCTGGTTAGTAAGGAGGGATCGAGGACATCGATCCCTCCTCTCTTCCGCCTTACCCAATCTACAATGTGGAGTCCATCGGGTATGGTTGGATCAATGGGTTGCTTCCCGGTTAACACTTCTAACACGACAACCCCGTAGCTATACACATCACTCTTCTCTGTTATCTTCATCATATACCCGTACTCTGCATAGCATAATAATTACATTAGGCCTTCAACTATCAGGTTAAATTTTTGCTAGTTCTATTGAAATTTGTGATTTTGAAACTAACCAGGAGCAATGTATCCATAGGATCCGGCGACTGTGTTCGAAGATCGAGCAAAATCTCCCTCGTCAACGAGCTTGGCGAGCCCAAAATCCGCAATGTATGCCTCAAAATCGAGGCCGATCAGTATGTTGTTGGCCTTGATGTCTCGATGAACAATGGGCGGGACACAATCGTGGTGTAAATAAGCCAAACCTTGGGCTGCTCCCAACACGATCCGATACCTTATGTCCCATTCCAAGCAGCTACCGCTCTGCTCGTGTAGAAGACCCCCCAAGCTCCCATTAGGCATGTAGTCGTACATGAGCAGTTTTGTGCTTCGGTTCCTGCAGCATCCCAAGAACCTCACAATGTTCTTGTGGCGTATGGAGCCGAGGGTTTTCACTTCCGCGGAAAATGAGTCCCGGACTCCTCCGCTGACCTCCCGACAATCATATCCAGCTCCCGTCGTCGTTGACCATAGCTTCTTGACCGCGATGACCTCCCCGTTTTCCATCTCTGCCCGGTACACAACCCCCGAACATCCCTTCCCGATCACATTGGCTTCCACTAGAGATTTCAAGATTTGCTCCACCGAGAAATGTAGCTTCTGGAAGGGAGTGAACTGCCAAGGCCAAGAATCGCCTCCGGTCTCAGAGTCAATGTCGTCTCTTATCAATCTCCTCACTCGAAGAACTGCAATAGCCCCGAAAATCGCCATTGCGATGGTTAAAGATATCAGCAATGCAATGATCAGTTTCAGTTTCCGGGATCCAAAATTGCCGCTGCTCGGGATGCTCATCCCCGTGCCATTGCCTAGGAAACACGAATCGTGTCCCCTAGAACACAACCCGCGGTTTCCCATTAACTCTGCTGCTGACAACTGTCGAAACAGCTTGCTGTCCGGAAGATATCCGGAGAAATTGTTGTACGAAATGTTGAGCGAAACGAGGTTTTCGAGCACGGAAAGTGCCATCAAGTCCCCGCTAAGCTTGTTGCGCGAAAGGTCTAATATGGATAGCTTGTTGAGACCCGAAATCTGGTGGGGAATCGCCCCGGACAGCGCGTTCCAGCTCAAGTTTAGAGCAATGTCGAGATCCTCAATCTTGAACAGCTCCGCGGGGATCGAACCAGAGAGCTCGTTGCTGCTGAGATCAATCAGCTGAAGACTCGAGCAGCTTCCGAGAGACGATGGGATGGGTCCGGACAGGGAGTTTCTACTCAAAATGAGCCGGTTAAGCGAAGAAAGTTCCCCGAAGCTCCCGGGAATCTGTCCCGCGAACTGGTTTGCAGAAAGATCCAAGACTTCAATTCTAGTGAGGGAAGATAACGAGCTAGGCAACGCCCCTCCGAGGGTGTTGTTGCTTAGATTCAGCATCTGCAGCTCATTGCAATTGGCAATCTCGCTAGGTACTGATCCTGAGAGACGGTTTTCGGACAAATCGAGGAAGGTGAGGCTATTGAGAAACCCGATTTCCTTAGGAATCTGCCCGCTGATTCTACTGCCTACTATCCGGAGCCGGACTAGAGAGGTGCAATTCCCAACCTCGGGAGGGATAGGACCCGAAATGTGGTTGGAAATCAAGAGAAGCTTTGTCAAGTTCCGAAGCTGAAATAGGCCGGGGGGTAAGCTCCCGGTGATCGCATTGTAAGACAAATCGAGGGCTTGTAGGCTTCCGCAACCCGCCAATGTCGTGGGTATGCTTCCCTCGAGCTTGTTCTGCCAGGCGAAAAAGACGGTTAGCTTCGTTAAACCCCCGAGCTCTGGCGGAATCAAACCCGATATCTGGTTAGTATCGAGTTGTAATTGTAAGAGCTCTCGAGCATTGGAAAGAACCGAGGGGATAGAACCCGAGATGTTGTTGTTACTCAGCATAAGCTCTTCGAGATTCGACAAGTTCCCGAAAGAATGTGGTATGCTTCCCGAGATCGAGTTCAACGAGAGATCAATAGTCCTCAAGCTTGAGCATTTCCCGATCTCTTCCGGGATTGTTCCCATCAGATTGTTTTGCCATAGCAACATCTTCTCCAGCTTCTGAAGCCTACCCAGCTCAGCTGGCAGCGAACCCGACAGATCATTCTCGTACAGAAACAAATCCACGAGCTCCGAACAGTTTCCTATATCCGGGGGAATCTCTCCGGACAACATTGTGGTGTACACCGATAGTGTCTGAAGCTTCCTTAGCTTCCCCAAAGAACCCGGGATAGGACCCGAAATCTTAGTATCCGCGAGCCCGAGCACCATCAGATTCCGGCATTCCCCGAGCTCCTCCGGGATACTTCCCGAAATGTCCTTGTTCCCTCCTGCCCGTATAGCCTCCAAGTACAACAATCTCCCGAGCTCCCTCGGGAGATTCCCGGACAAAACGTTATCGAACACAACGAGGTTCCGGAGACTAATGCAGTCCCCGAGCTCACCCGGGATCTTCCCGGTGAGCTGATTGGAGTTCAGAACCAAGTCCCGGAGCTCCCGGAGCTTCCCGATGCTCGAGGGGATTTTCCCCACAAGACTGTTTGAGCTAACATCAAGAACTACGAGCCCCGAGCAGGCCCCGATGTCATCCGGGATCTTTCCCGTGAGATTAGCACCCGAAACAACGAGCTTTTGGAGGAAGATAAGTGACGATAAATTTGGCGGAAACGGGAGAGCGAGCTCAAGAGACTGGATATTGATCTCGGTGACAAAGTTCTCCGAGGAGCAAGTGATGTGAGACCATTTGCACGGGTTCGGGTCTTGCAGGTTCCAATCAGAGAACTCGGAAGGTGACGTTAGCGAGGTCTGTATCCATGAATGGAGTGTAGAAACTTCATCGTTTGTTGCAGAGGAAGGTGAAAATGGGAGGAGTGCGAGGAAGAGGGAGATGAAGAAGAAGGATTGCATCGGCATTAGCAAATTTTTGCCTCAAATTCCAAACCTCTCTTCTTGGTTTTGCATTGGGTTTCTCTTCTTTTTTTTCTCTTGTTATCTTAAACTCTACTATAGTACTCATGCATTTGCAGCTACACTTGACTTGGTTTCTACTTTGTTGCCTTTGCAGACAAGCAAGAGAAGGTGAGAGAAAGAGGACTGAGAGAAATTAAGAGCGTGTTTGGATTAACTTCTCGGCGTCGTATTGTATTCAGGTAACAATATTTTATAATAAATATGAAAATTTATATTGCGGCTTCTTTCTTTCATCGACTGAGTAGAAACGCGTTGTTGATATTGTCGAGTGTTTTTATAGATACGGGAGTGTGATTCACTTGAACCTGTTTTTGCAAATGAAGAACACACGTTAAGTGCAGACAAGCAAGAAAACGAAAGAGAAATTAAGAGCGTGTTTGAATTAACTTCTTAGCGTCGTATTATATTCAGGTAAGAATATTTTATTATAAATATGAAAATTTATATTGCGGCTTTTTTTTTCATCAACTGAGTAGAAACGCGTTGTTGATGTTGTCGAGTGTTTTTATAGATACGGGAGTGTGATTCACTTGAACCATTTTTGCAAATGAAGAACACAAATTAAGTGCAGACAAGCAAGAGAAGGAGAGATAGAAAGAAGACAGAGAATTTTAGAGTGTGTTTTGATTAACTTCTCAGCGTCGTATTATATTCAGGTAACAATATTTTATAACAAATATGAAAATTTATATTGCGGCTTTTTTTTCATTGACTGAGTAGAAACGTGTTGTTGATGTTGTCGAGCGTTTTATAGATATAGGAGTGTGGTTCACTTGAACTTTTCCTGTACAGGAATAACACACGTTAAATGAGATCAGTGCGTTGCACTGGAATTTACCTCCGGAATGAGAGTAAGTGAGTCAAACTTCACAACTGTAATTCACAAGTGTGTTTCCCGAGGATATTTATAGAGGTACTTCCCTAATTCTATCTAATTGATAGAGAAAATGTAGAAAGTTACGTTGAATTTGAACATATATGATCCAAATGAATTTTAGACTAGGTCGGGAGTCGTTTGGTGGACTGTGGACCCGACCACATGTTGAATTCTAAGTCTCATATATAGTCTAACTGTGTCAATTAGACGAATCAGGCTTGCACTAGGCTGCCCACGGCCGTGTGGTTGCACATAGCAGTGCAATTTCAAATTTTAAATTTTTTCGGGTGATTTTTCTTGTTCGTATTTTACCATATGGTTCATGAAATGAAATTTTGAAGATCCAATTTTTTATGTATCATCAGTTGCACTAAGTACCTATTATAAGCATACTATGATACACTTAATTCAAAAATTATAACCCGATTTAAGGTTTTTGAGATGCTCCTCGGTGTTCGGTTTTGTGGTTTCATCTTTTAATCTTTTATAGTCAAATGGGTGTTGTTAGGGTACTCATATTAGGAGATGCACCATGTGTTCTTGCATAGTTTTCCTCAACATAGTCACTGGTTATGTATAGGTTGTTCTGTTTTTTGATAGTTGAGCCAACCCTTTGAATTAAGGGCAGTCACATTACCTTTGATTCTTTTTTTCCTAGATAAGATTAAGGTCTTGTTTGGTAAGTCTACTTGACTTCTACATCAATTGTCTACAGACATTTTTTCTTTAAAAACCTGTTTGTTTACATTGTTTATATCATGAATGTCTATATACATTAAAATCTCTATTTGTCACAGGAGCTTGATAGCTCTTGTGAGTGTACTGTTCAAATCTATAGACATATAACAACATTTCCCTCCTTCTCCATAGCGCGCTCTCTCTCTCTTTGTTATGTGCTTGGTCGGTCTACTCACATGTGTCGGTGGGTATACCTCCCATTTGTTAACTTAATATATTTTGTCTGGACGGCATACTCTGTAAAGGGTGCGGTATACCTCTAATTTGTTAACTTAGTATATTTTGTTTGGACGGTATACCTTGCAAGGGGTGCGGTATACCGTAGGAGGCGGTATACACACCGTGTAGGTGGGTTTACCTCCCATGTGTTACCTCATGAACTTTTGTCTAGGTCGTAGACCCTTAAATGTGTGAGGTATACCGCCCATTTTTTAAATTCTTAAAGGGCATTGTGGTCATTTCATGATAATACCCTCCTTTTAGACAATTTTACCAAACAATACAATTATTTTTCAAAACAATAATGTCTATAAACAATTAATCTCTATATACAGTCAATAAACTTATCAAACAAGGCCTGATTGCTCTAAACTCCATCCTCTAACTTGGTCTGAAATATTAAATTCAAAGCTGTTTCCACTTTAGTGTTCTTCATCATTTTTTTTTTAAAATACCTCCTCCATCAAACACGGTGCCTTAATGTAAACCACCACTTTTATGAAACTTTTGTGGTGTTGATTTTCAATTACTTTAGTCAACCCCACTCATTTCTAGCTCTTGTTGAGTAAGTTTTAGAATCATGTCAAAATGTGGCATTTTAAGCTGACGTGGCATGGATTGGTTCGGTTCTTGAACCATCTATAAACTGTGGTTAAATTTGGTCAAAATCGGTAAAAATCATGTTCGACGTTGTTAATATATCCAACATCAAAAAAGTGTAAAATTAGTCTGTTTAAACTATCGGTTTAAACTTTTGAGTTGGATCAAGTTTAACATGGTATCTGAGATGGTTCTGTTTGGTTTTGTTTTGGTCTAATGACCCGCCTTTGTTTAGTCTACGTACACCTGTTTTGTTATTAGGCATGCACGTGAAAGGAAGTGTTAATGTATACCATTCGAAAGAGTGCGAAGTTTGTCTGTCACTCAAGTTTAACAGAGGTCAAATTGACAACTTAGTCTTTAAAACATTGGAACGAAAAGGTGGTGCTTCTTATTAGGGTTTTTTCTTCTTCTTTCTATCACGTAAACTATTTCTTTGTAATATCAAACAATGACAGATCATATGTCATACACATAATACGAGTAAATATTTGAGCTAAATACAAGAAGTTCGCCTTTATATGCAAAAAAGACGGAATATAAAGTATTTATCTGCAATTTATCCTCTAAAAGTATTAAGTGAATTATGTATGAGTTTAATGTATTTTTGTTAACTGATATAAGCTTATATCTGTTATAACATAACAAAGTCAATGAGGTGATGACACCTCATTCAAAATCATAGATCCGGATGGGTTGCTCCGCTCTCACAAATTCACTTGGATGGGTATAAGTGATTTTAAATGAGGTGTCATCACCTCATTGGATTTGTTATGTTATAACTGATATACATTTTAGTCATAGTGTATTAGTAGATTAGTTTTTCATTTCCTTCAATATATACCATACCTTCTTACGAATCCAATGTGCTACTTCTTAGTTGGGTGCTTTCCATTTGTGCTTTCTCTAATATCAATTTGAAACTTTCTTTTCTATTTTCTTAGCCATGCTTGAATCTTTGATGGTTCTCACTTGGGTTTTCCCATTTCCCAAACAAGTAGCTATGGCCAAAATTATTATACAAAACAAAACCAGAAAGCAACACAGATAACAAGGGAAAGAGGAGGCATTTAAAATGATTCTCTCTATGAAAATATGAAAACAATTCATATTTTAACAAAAGTCCTTTGACAAAAACATCACCCACTCCACTCTCTGTTTCTTTTTTTTCTTTTTCTTTTTTGGGTTTTCCAAGCACTCACATGTGCTTTGTTTTATTGCCATTGTTTTGCCTAAAATTAACACCTATGTTTGTAAGCTACTATTTAATTTCAAATTTATTTTTTTATATGTATTTTTTGAACAACATTTTTTATGGGTGTTAAGGTTAAAACTTAAATTTAAAACACTCTATTTGGGTAACATCTCTTTTGTAAATATGGAAAATATTGTAGGATGACGATAATGATCACTTTGAGAGTGTTTGATAAAACAAGTTTGTTACGGTTATTTATTTTTTCAGTTGGTGAAAAACAGTTTATTGATTTCATCTACCGTAATTGTACATATATTATCTTGATGTACGTGCATTCGTATCTCAAACCGTTCTTCTACGAAAAGAGAATGCACGCTAAGTAAAATTTAATGAGCCAAACTGGAGTTCACCTTTGGCGTGAGAGTGAATCAAGCTTACTAGCTTAGCAATGTAATTCACAAATATGTTTGTATCACAACTCTAAGAGAGTATTTACATGAGAACTTCCTCAAATGTGATTATTAGAGAACAATGTGAACTAAATACATCGAACTTGGAGTGTACCGGTTTAGTTGGATCATGAACCATGTTATCTAAACCGCGGGCCACCTTGATGGACTACTTACCCGACTGCATGAACTGTTAGTCGAGTTAAATGCTTCATGTATTGATTTGAGCCAGACCAAATCAAATTGGACCGAACCATGGCTATTTATGATACCCGAGTTAAATAGTATGTGTGGGCACACCACACTTATGTTCGTGGCACACGATCATGCGCTAGCCTTTGCAAAACTAATTCATTTTCAAGTTTTAGGTTCCCAATTGACATAATGTTATTTTTGTTATATTTTTTTTAAAAAATTTCCTCTTATTATTATTATTTTTTTGTTTAAAAAGTTAAATGTTGTGGAGGATCAATTTTGTACTTTGGTTTGGAAATTGGAACTATGTTTCTCATCATTCATGTGACTAATGGACATAATTTAAGTTATTTGCAAGATTCTTTGGAAATGATTTAGTAAAATATTAATGAAATAAATGTGAACATATGATTCATGTAGTAGATAACTTGAAGAACAACCTTGGTGTTTAATAATATGAATTCACAAGCAAAACCAAAAATTTAATTAGAGCTCAGGGCTCAAAGTTCCAAGCCATGACCTTGGAAACCTCCCACCAGAGAATCTATCCACGTTTTGTTCTTCACAATTTTCTCTAAACAAATCTATCTAGTGATGGGCCTGCTCAGATTTAAAAAAGCCCAATGGGCCTTTCCAAGATAAGTTTGACCATTTGAGTTTTATGACTAGGTTGGATTTGTGTTCGGGTTAGAAATATCTAACATGTCCCACTAAAAGTGCGAGTTGGTGCGAGATACCGTTGGACGATATGAAAAACAATTTCCTGTCAATTCGGGTAGAAAATACCGCATCATATAGTTTTAATAGTTGTTCTAGCAAGTTGTCCCGAACTTGCCTTGAACCGACAATTTGGACCAAAATCCTCATGTACCTAACATCTGATCCCATTTTTACGGATTCAGATTGTACGAAATAGCCCTTAAAACCCGAAACTCGATCACGAACTCGCAACCCTTTCGGGTCAAATTTGAGGGCTTTCTAACCCGACGGAAACAAGAATGGTTAGTTGAAAGAAAGGGAATTTGTAGAAAAGAAAAAGAATTCGTCAATTGTTTCGGGGTTTTAAAGGGGCGTGGAAACACATATCGAACAGAACATGCTAAGCCAAATCTTCTCCATCTTAATCTTGCTTGATTTAGATCGGGAAAATCATATGGTTTATGAAACTTTGTGTTATGGTTCGAATCCATAGTCAATCCTGTCTTTGATGGGAGCAGTTGACAAGTGAATCCAATTTGTGCGAAAAGAAGGTCAGGTTTCGGTTGTTCAAGAATAATGGAATAGTGTCATTGAGTTTCCCGACTTTTTAGTCTTAAGATTACTTCGTCAGTTCTACGTCTTGATGGGAACAAGACAGGAATATAACTCAACGATAGAGTGTCACCTTGACGTGGTGGAAGTCATCGGTCCGAGTCTGATTATAGAATTGGGCCCAAACATAAAATGAATTATGGGCCCATATTATAGAATTGGGCCCAAACAATTGGGCCCATTAATGTACTCTTGTGAGTCTGAGAAATGCCAATTCTGTTTCTGGGCACTCTGGTTTTGTTCTTCTTCTATCTTTCTCAGTGAAACTTGGAACTATCAATCTCCATTTTCACACTGTTCAAAACTATCGAACAAATTTGAAAATTATACCGTTAAATGGTAATGGCTTCTTCGGTAATCCTCCACAGCTTCTGCTCATTTTCCCCAAAATCCCACAGAAATCAAACCCTAAACCTCAATCACTCTCAATTTCTCTCTTCCCGGTCTCTGTCTCTGCCTTCAAAAATTCAATTCAAGCCTCTCAGACCTCGAAACCCATGCCACACGCCCGTTTTCTTCGCCGCGCAGTCCAATTTCGTGAAAGGTAAGTTTTGATTTCACTCTGTGGTTGTGTTTCTTAAATGGGTCTGATTTAATTTCGCAGTAGATTCATTAGGTTTTAGTGTTGTTTTCATGTGGGTTTTTGGATTCTCGTTGTTAGAGTATTGGTTTCAGTTGCTATTGTGAAAAAAGGAGTTTTTTTTGGATGATTTCACTGAAACCATTTATTTGCTTTTATCATTAACAAGCATGTTATGTAAAATTGTGTTGATATGAGTGAACTATCTGGGTGCAGTTATGAATATTTTTGGCTTGTATCTGAGAAATAGAAACTGTGTTGTTTTGGATATTAGCTTTTAGTAATTGTTGCTTGGATGAGGTTATAATCTTGTTTTTTGGAACGTAACATATTAGTTTGAATTGATCCTGTAGTTCATGATTTATATCGAATGCTTCTTTTTTGCAATTCTAGTTTTGTTGTTTCAATCTGAGGAGATGCATATTATCTTGAAAGATCCAGCGTTAAGTGTCAACATTTGATGTTCTGTGTCCTAATGTTGCTGCGTGAAGCTTTTGGATGTAGTCAGCGGTTAATAAGTGTAAGGATACTAATACCAAGTTTAGTACACTGTACATGCATTTTGTGCTGACTTTAGACATAATTTGTGTGAGTAGTTCTTCAAACAGCTTGGAAGGTTGGTAAAGATGGAATCGAGGCAGGAACTGCTTTTGTGCCGGTAAGTTTATTTTACCCTGAAACTTGTTGCTGGGTTGTTATGTGATATGTAACGCAGCTGACACTTTTTTTCCCGGTTCGTAATACAAAACTGAGTGATCTTTGTGCGTGTCTCTTTCATTTTTCTTTTTTTCTGATGTTAGGACTCGGTACCAAGACCGATTGCCAAGGTTTCTGTAACCTTTGTTATGTTGGCCGTATCGCTATTTGTACTCAAGTCATTCCTCTCAAGTGCTTTCTTTATGCTGGTATGTTGTCCATCTCTTTTCAACCTATGAAGATTTGTGGTTGATTCCGTTCTGCTCATTACTTGGTGTTGTTATTGATTATACATTGGTTTGTCCATTTTCTTGATTTCGCTTATAGGACATGTTTTCCCTAATACTTCATCTATCCCATAATAAGTGTCCACATTCCGACTTATGTAAAATTAAGGATAAGTTAGATAGGGTTGGACTTTCCCCCGTCATACCCCCATGTACTCTTTATTGTACACATTCCGTCCCAAAATAAGTGTTTTGTTTCACTTGCATTTTTTGTTCCCAAATTAAAGAAAGTTATGCATGAATTATCAAGAGTGTCCCCTATAATAAGCTAGTTGTGCACTTATTTTGGGACGGAGGGAGTAACAAAATCAAGAAGCTTGAGCTAAACTTATCTCCGAGATATTGATGGTAATTCATGCATAACTGGCAAAAAAATAAAACAAAGTCGACCCAACAATTTTCTTTTAGAAAGTGGACACTCGGTTTTGGAAAGAGGGAGTAGTTAGCTATGCATGCATTACCAACAATATCCTTAAGATAAATTAGTTAATACGAGGGAGTACTACTTGTCACTGACGAATCGATGATATTTTCGAACTGGGATGAAGTTTTAGTTATTATTGTTGTCGGGCAGTTATAGCCCTTTAGTGAAATTTCTTATGGTTATGGAGACCAGAGACTTGTGATTATAACATTTCAATTTGACGAGAAGATTCTATAAGTGGCTAGCTTCTAGGTCTTGGGACACCGAAAAAGCCTCGACTCCTTCTCTTAGTGAATGTGTTGTGTATATCACCAGATTATAGAGTGTTATTTCACGCCTTTCTCTGCCATCACCTACCAGCGATTTCACTAACGATCTGTAACTAGAAGCATTGTGTAATTCAGTGCGTGTTGATAGCATTCGGTTTGTTTTCCAGGCAACCATTGGACTTGTATACTTCATATTCATAGCATTGAACAAGGACGAAGGCCCGAGAGGCGGAGGAGGGAGCGGCGGATCCGCCTCCGCGGAGGACAGTCTCGAAGAAGCAAGAAGAATTATGGAAAAATACAAGTGAAGAGCAGGCATTGTTGCTGGTTCAGGATCACTCCTTAGGAAGAAAGGTTAAAAAAATTCATTTAGTTGAATATATATACTCTTCAAAGTTTGGAGCCTCTAGATATTGGTTGAAATTTTGGATACATTTGAGTGAATTTTGTATAGCTCAACAATACATACCACTGAGTTTTGATTCTGAGTTCTGGTTTTCTTGAGCTTGTCAAGTTCATAGCAGTTAAGCAGTCTATTACCAAAACGTCCCAAAATGAGTGTCCTCTTTTTTATTTTTGGAAAGGCTAAACTACCTTGCAGGTCTCCCAATTATCAGAAATCGACCAGTTTGGTCCCCCAATTAATGAAACTACCTTGCAAGTCCCTCAATTATTAGAAATCGACCAGTTTGGTCCCCCAATTAATGAAACTACAAAAGAGAATCCCCAATTATCAGAAATCGACCAGTTTGGTCCCCCAATTTTGTTTTTGAAAAATACTTTTCGTGCCACGTCAGCAAACTTGGGGGGTAAACTGGTCGATTTCTGATAATTGAGGGTTCTCTTTAGTAGTTTCATTAATTAAGGGACCAAACTGGTCGATTTCTGACAATTGGGGGACCTGCAAGGTAGTTTAGCCTTTTGGAAAAAACAAAGAGAAGTTAGTTAGTGTGGTATATTTACTCTTGTATCTACATGATATGTGTTGAGAGATCCTAACTAACTGATTATAAGGATATAATGGACAATTCAAGCGTAACTAACTTACTAGAAAAGAAAATATGAGACTCATCTTGAGACACAAATTCATTTGAAACAAGACACTCATTTTGAAACGGAATGAGTGTTTAATATTATTATTTTTTAGCAAATAGCATAAGCGTGTATTATAATACACGCCGGGGATTATAAGCATTCAACACTAAATCAACTAGCCTAACAAGAGTGTGAGCTACTTAGAAATGACGAAAAGAAGGTCAATAAAAACGCATG